>CAEGAE010058771.1:0-69935 GCA_903067095.1 Girardinus metallicus
ACAAAGTTTTAAAATAGGCCATCCATTGAAGGTGCGCCTTATAATCCGGTGCGTCTTATAGTGCGGAAAATACGGTATATATAGTGTAGAATAACTTACCCAACAAGCAACTGTTTCTTACTTAGCAAGATGCACCTCAACCACCCGCTATTCATAGCAATATTCAGCCATAAATCTGGCTGAATATTTGACCACTCTACTTGACAGAATTATTGGAGCTCATTTAAACTGATTTTATTCCTGGAACAGATCGAGGATACAAGCATAACCCACAAACTGTAAATGTGTTGAAGAGATCATCCTAATGATAGCCTGCTTTGATCACTGCCAAACCAGTTCTGATGTGTGTTTAAGGTCAATGCCACTGGAACAATCAATCACCCAAAAGGTTTTGGCTGTCCAGCCAATAATGTGAAGTGAGGTAGTCTGCCCTCCTCATGCAGACTACCTCACAATATGCTCAGATTTGAGGGATGGATCAGTGCCAGAGGCAACAAAACAAACCTCAGAATGATGCTACCAACACCTTACCTTGATACCTCCAAACATCAAACTGATCAAACCTCTCAAGTTTTTTTATTTTCTCTCAAAATCAGTTTGGTTCGCCAATTGGATTGTTGCAAATTTAATTTCAGCTTCAAAGTGTTGACTTTGGTTCCATCTTGGTAGGAACCATTTCCATTTGAATACAAAGAATCACTTCTCTTCAATAGAGAGGGACACTGGTTTCCAAGCTCTTTACGGTTAATGGCAAGCTTGAGCTGTGGTGAGTACTGGATTGCTGCTGAGGGTGGTAGTTTGGGCCTTTATATAGACTCTGGCAACATGGTGACTAATCAAAAGAACTTCTATTTATGTAAAGTTGTTTGAACTGATGATCTAAATTCACTGCTGTTTAAAATGGCTTTAAAAGACTTTACCAACTTGTGTGAATATACAACTCTCCTTTTAGATTTTTCACTGTTGTTTCCAATTGTTCTAAGAAGTGGTCAAACACGTTTCTTTCATGCCGGCAAAGAAAAACTACAACCTGCCAATCAGTTGTTGAGCTTTGTAGAACCCTCAAAAAGATTAAGGTGATCTTGTAAATACTTAATACTGTGTGAGTAATTATGACCCTCCACAATGTAGTCAAGAATGTGTAGGCAATTCTTATAAAAAATATTACAGTAGTGTGTTTTATAGTCCTTCATATAAATCAAAAATAGCCCTAATGTGTAGAAAAAGACTACCTTTTTTAATGTTTTCTAAAAACATTTCACAAGCTGCTTGCAACAGATCGGAACAACCTTAGAGGAGGCTGGAAAACTGGCTGAAGACTTTTACATCTTCGTCTTCCTCAACAAAACGATTTAGACAATAAAATAATAGATGCTACAAAATAAGAAATAACTTAAACATGACATGATACTATGCGACAGACTGGTGACCTGTCCAGGGTGACCCCGCCTCTCACCCGGAACGTGGCTGGAGATAGGCACCAGCAGCCCTCCCGACCCCACGACAAGGGTATAATGAAAATGGATGGATGCATGGATGACATGATACTACGTTGCAAAAGCTTATTAAGTCATTTTGGACTAGTTTCTGGTGAAAATATCTTAGTACACTTGAAATAAGTATAAGTGACTTGTCAGCAAGATATTATTTTCAGTAACAATAATACCTATACTACAGGAATTTTTGTTTTAAGTCAATAATTCCTATTGCATAATCCTACAATATTGATGAAAAAATATTAGTTAAATTGAAAGAAAATTTTAATTATAACAAGACATTTTCCCTTGTTATTTATGAAATAATTTGCCAATGGTACTTGTACTTTTTCATAAAAACAAGCTCCGATATCTCACTGAATACTTACATATAAGTCAATTTTATCTAATTTCAAGCGTACTAAGATATCTGCACCAGAAACTGTTTTTGCAGTCTTTTCATTAGTGCATTGAAGATTTTATGTGTTTTTGGTTTTTTGTTGTACATGAATGAACACAAAATGTAGACACAAAGCCATCTATCATGTTTCTGGACAGAAAGAGCCATTATTCACAAATGAAAAAAAAAACAAAATACTGAACAGTGGTGAAATTTCAAGGAGTGACTGACCTACCAAAATTTCTTTAAGGGTGTATTATTAACTCATCCAGGAGTCTACAGAGGAACGTAGAAGAACATATAAAGTACTGTAGATCACATCTGCCTCACTCAGAGTGAGGCAGATGTGATCATGATTCAACAATCTGGAGAAAGAATCTGGACAACAATTGCATCAAAGAATGGCCAAAATTACGGTGGAAAAAAATTAACACAAAGACCTGCTTGAATAAAATTTGTTTGTTAACTGTGACAAAAGACAATTACAAAATGACTTGTAAGAACTGTAACTGTAAATTTTCAAACAAATAAAAGAGGCTCCTCTGCAGATTTGCGATGCATCAAATATTTTAGTCATAGACATAGGCAACTGGGAAGGGAAGATAGTGAGGAAATGAACACAAAGCTTGAGGAAGAGGGATTTAAAGGCTTTAAGTGATGCTGGACTCACATGAAAGGTATGATGGATGCGCGGGGCCAGGTTCTCTGCCTTAACATTCCATATCACAGGTTGGGGGGAGTTAAGCACAAAGACCAAGCGCTTCTGGTGCTGGCGCACAGACTGGATGGGCTTGAGATGCAGCTCAACCTGGTGAGAGGAGGAAATAAGAAACAGAGAGGGTTCCCATGAGAAAGACAGCAAGGTTTCCTTGTCACAGCAGCGGAACACGTAGCGCACATCATGATCTCTTTTCAAATACAAATACATGACATCAACATCAAACCTTTGGATTTTCTCCCCTTAGCAAGAAATAGGCAAAACAAAGGGACTATCATTGTGTAAACATAGATGTGTTGTGTTGTAGATTGTTCATCTTTATCTGGCTTTTGGGGCTGTTTCTGAACTTTACTGATAAAGTGAAAAAAGACAGCATGCTGGGTTCTCCCTAAAAGGATCTTGCTTTGCTCTGACATGCATCCTCAGAGGGATCTGAACTCTCACACAGTGAAGTCTTTGTTAAAGGCAGAAAGCATAGTAAGCGGCTGGTCTCTGTTGTGATCTCTACAGCAGTGCAACTATGTGTTTGGTTCTCAGAACACTATTCAAACAGATTTTCACTGCTAGAATGACGGGAAAAAAAAAACAAACTTTTATGTGAGACCTTATTTTGTTTCCTTCTTCCCTGGATCATTGGGACTAAATACAACTTAGCACAGAAGTCCACTGAACCTCATCTAAGACACAAATCTGCCACTTTGTTCAGTTATCTTTATGAACTTTTAAAATTAGACTTTAATTTGTAACCTATGCACCTCCAGAGTTTGCTTTCTCTCAGGCTGTTTTGGGAACTGGCTGAAAGATTTAGTGAGCTGACAGTCACACTCACGTTAATCCAATTAGCCCCATCCAGTGTGTCAGCAGAAAAAGCCAGTAAATCACAAACCCAGCCCATATTACGGGACTTAACGACCCTTGAAGTAATTTAATCAGTTACAGCTAACAAAAATATTGGTCCTGCTTCTTATGAAAACACAACCTTTCATGGAGACTATTTATAGGAAAATGAAGTGATTTTTTTTTTTTGAGAAAATCAACAACTAAACTTTGCTGTTCTTTAATTGTTAAAGATCACTGACAATCATTTAAATGATTGGTGTAAAGACAAGTTTGTGCAGAGTAGCACATCTGCTTTAATTGTATTGACATTTTACAAACTACATGTTATTTACTTTGCACTCTTTTTCTTTCTCTGTTTTTGTAGCAAAAATCTTACAGGGAAATTTTCACCATGGGAGGATCAAAGCAAAGAGGAGAAATAATTAACTTCCAAGCATGGGCTAGGTTTATTATTATTCTAGTTCCAGCGCAGTGGAGGAAAACAGTCTGAATCTGCTTCAGTTGTTCTTGCTTTAATATGGTGATTTACCTAAATGAAGATGAGCTCTGTCATAAAAGAATAACAGCCTGTCGAAAAAAACTGTATCCAAAGCTCTGCACATCACATTGATTACTCATCAATCCATTATCACAAAATGGAAACCTGCAAACAAACTAAGCTACATCTCAGGTTGGAGAAACTGCTACCAGGACAACAATTAGTTGGACATAAGTTACAAAAAGAAAGTAAGAAGTTTACCACGCTTTACCATGTAGGGGACAAGGCAAACGTGTGGAAGGAGGTCTGAATAAAAATGTCACACATTTTCTATTTTAAATACATTTTACAAATATGTACTGGTTTGTGTTGTGCTATGGACTAAAATTCAAAAAAAGTATGCAGAACATTGTGGTTGTAAGGTGACAAAAAGGGGAACGTTTCAGGAGGTAAACATACTTTTGCAAAGTTCTAGATCCATATTCATACATGAAAGTGTTTGTATAATTTATCAGCTGTTTTGTATCACTGATATACAAATGTGTAATCATAGTGTGAAGGAATGACATTGATATATCAATAACTGCTGGAGAATAATCTTAAAATATATGCTCTGTAAAGCCAGGTTGTTTCATACCAAATGGTTCAGAATATTGGAGCCATTTGTCAGTTTTCAATTTTTCAGTTACAGCAATCACATTAATGGGGGAAAATAAGAATTTCATATTTTCTTGTAATCACTCAAGGTTCTGGCTGAAAATTAGGATCAGATGTTTTCTACTTAAGAACGTCAGTCTTTTTTTTTTCATTATGAATAAAACCACTGCTGCATTTACAAAATCTGTCCCTGATAAAGTAATTTAGAAGGAGAGAGCAGCACTGTGAAGAGAGAAAACAGAAGCATCAAAGCCCAAATATTTTACCCCTAGAGTAGAGGAACACAAAGCAGAACGTTTAAAAACGGCGATGCTGCAAGAATCATTCAGATGCTCCTTTGAGACAGGAAAATGGAAGAAATTACCAAACACTTATCTATGAGGCAATCTGGATGAGGATCTAAATAAACAGATCACAGACTCGCTGTCTTTCCTCCAGATGACCCCCCTCCACCTCCTCTTCTTCACGCCGTCTTTACTCCAGACACTGGGAAAAGTGTTGTTCCTCTGAGAATAACAACAACCGAGATATAATCATACCTGGCTTGGCTTTGAGGTCCTGGCTTCGAGAGATGGAACAGGGGGGTAAAAGAAGAATGAGAACGAGGGGGAGACTTGTTAAAAAAAGGAGGAATTTTAAAGCCAGACAGAAACATTTCCAGAAGACGTGAGTCACCTGAGCACACACGCATAAACAGAGCGCTGAGAAGGGGACCTGCCAGGAAGCAATGAGGGTCTAAAAGGGTGAAAATTGTGATTATTCTGGACAATTTCTTTTTGATAGATTAAGCAGATAACAAGACTGGGCTTTACTTGAGGTTTCTAATTATCTAATCGCACTGAAGTGGCAAATAGAAAGACTTGGCCTGGACTCGTATTGGGAACTGAGTCTTATGAGTAATCTTTTTTTTTTAATTTAAAGTGATAAAAGTCTAATCAGAGGTGAAAGTAATCCATTATTTGATTAATGTTACCCCCTCCGAGTTACGGCAATGTATTTCAATGAAAAATGCCTGTAAAAGGAGTTCTCAGCAGCTTCCAAGTTTGTCTGTTTTTATTTAACGGAGCCATTAAGCAAGGATTTACAGAATGAAAGCCACAGGCCACTACTCTGACAGCAGATTCTCCAGTTAAAGGTGCGTTGGATATATTAACCTGGAAGACTCAAAGACCCCGAGCTACTAAGGGCTCATAGCAACTTGTTTACAGTTGTAGTTTTAGAATAACGAGCACACAGACATTTCTGACCAAAACAAACTTACCAAAGTCTCAACAAATAAATCTCTTGCTGTTAAACTACCATCATAAATCAGGTCACATCTGGCTCTTCATATTAAATGGTATTTCCTGTTTGAGTCTTTAAGAAGAACATATTTGGCCAAGATTCCTTTGAACATAAATGCATATTTCTATCTTTGTTAATGTACATAAATATTTTTTTAAGTAATTACCGTATTTTCCAGACTACAAGTTGCAACTTTTTTCATTGTTTGGCTGGTTTTGCACTTACATACATATATATATTTTTTACTCTTCGTGAATCATTTTTTTAACCGATGCGTTAAATGTTCGTTCATAATGACGGACATGAACCAAAGATTAAACATTACCTTCTGTAGCCGCTAGGAAAACTATGCACAGTTTTCCTAGCGGTACAGGCGTAAAGCTAGCTGGCCAGAGCTGGAAGAATGACTCCGCAGTTGGGTGCTTAAATAACCTTCTGTGAGACTTGTGAGACAGTTGCATCTCCATGTCCTGGTGGTTGCCAAGGAGATGAATTTATGACTTTGCAGACGGGCCTTCTTAGTGCCCTGGATTTACTGCAGGCGTCTCCGCCGCAAAGTTGTTCCTGACCACCCTGACTTAGAGAATGGACATTGGTGCGTCAGAAACTGACAGCAGACTTCTAGGCCAAGGTTGACAGTTTCTGTGATTTTGTTAAAAAGCAAATGAACACAAAGTGTTACCAGAACCTTTCATCAACATGGATGAGGTCCCTCTCATATTTGATGAGATAAATAAATGCGACTTATAGTCTGAAAAATACAGTAAGCACAATTCAAGGCAGTTTTTTTGCAAGTTGAGTTCAATGTTCAGAAAACTGCAAAGGTGATAAATGTCCATGTTTTAAATCAGGTCTAGGAATAACTGAGTAAATAATCCACAGCAAGTGTGGGTTCCAGGCAGAAAGCAGGTCATTTCAATCATTTGAGCCTTGAGATTTGATCTGCGCTTGGAAAAAATTACTTGTAAACATCAATGGCAGACAGAGGATGAGTCCAGCAATCCACAACATCACTGGTTTGCAAGTGATTGTTGAGGACTCAGGAGCAGAAGCAGATGGTGTTAACATCTCTCCCCATAGATCTGCCTTCATGAGGCTCTGGCGTAGTTTGTGGGTTTGAGGAAACCTCTTCATAGCAAGATGGGCCTGGGAAGAAGAGGTGCAGAAAACATGGGAGTGCCTCTTGTGATTTCTGCCAGGATCAGCAATATTTGTTTGGAGACAGGAGGGTGGGGCTTAAGGATTATTACGAGGCTGGGACTGGGATTGAGAGGGTCCTGGGGTGTGTCTGCCAGCAGCCACTAATGTAGGTTTGTCCAGGCATATCGTGTTACTGAAATTAGACTTCTCACGGGGGACGACAGCTGGAGCTGTGCAGGCATGGCAGATCAAGAAGGCAGCATGTAAACAATAAAGTTATACAAGAGAAACAATAACCAAACCAGAGAATGTTGACTCCAAACAACAAACCCTACCAACTGAAATACCAAAATACATAAAGGATTTGTTGCAGCAATCGTCCAGACCACTCAGGCCTTCTGGTTCTGGTTCCCCAGAAACAGAACCAAACATGGAGAAGCAGAGTTCAGCTTCTATGCACCACAAATCTGGAACAAACTCCCAGAAAACTGCATAGATTTTGAAACGGTGAGTTCTTTCGAAATAAAGGCTAAAAACCCACCAGTTTAGAGATGCCTTTGATTAGTAGTAAGTGGAACATTCATCAACATATTTGATATATATTTGCTTGATGATGGCTTTTGAAAAAACATGTTTATTGCAGGTTTCGTAATCGATAACTCTAATATTTTTTATGGTGTAAAGCACTTTGAATTGAATTGTTGCTGAAATATGCTACACAAATAAACTTGACTTGACTTAAAGACACTGAAAAAGATTTCTCCTAGATGTCTCTTCGTTATAAAACAAACCCACATGGGTGCTTTTAAATCCCTCTGATGATCGTGTGCTGTAGTTGTTGTGGGTGATTTGCTTCCCCTGTCCTGAGCATGTGGTTCTAATTTTATGATCTTCTGAGGCGAGTAAATTACACTACCTTTCAAGAGTGTTCTACAAAGAGTGTGCATCAACATGGTCATGTGATACCCTTTTAAGTCGAACACTGTGCCCTGTGGTGAACACGGCAGTTGACCCCGCAGGATGAGCTCCACGTTAGAGTGGCCTCGCAGGAAAAGGGAGTTTCCTTTATTGACAGAGGTAATTAAGTGCCTGATGAGCCTCAGCGATTCAGAAGAAAACCCAAAACATCCTATAATTAGGCAAAAAGTAAGGCTAATCTGGCCAAACACTCTCCCTCCCAGGAAACAATTATCAGCTCAAGAAAGAATGAAAGCACAAGGAGTCCCAAAATATGAATATCAGGAGCTCACTTTAAGGAATCGGTAAACACACAGACAACTGAAATTACAACAAAAACCTTTTAGAAGGACATCAAAAAGGGGCACTGCTAAGGTTAGCTTAAAATCAAACAGCTTCGACCTGCCAAGGACCAATCTGTTCAGTTATCTGATGTGTGTTTGTATATGAGGGTGTATCTTGTCTGTCTACATCTTGGTTCTTTCTGGATCACTGCAGTTACACAAAGGGAGGAAGGAGGAACATGGACCTGTAGCCAAGGAGCTCAATGATGGAAGCAATGGCTCTTATCAGTCCGATCCACATTTTCCAGCGTGATAGGGACACTACCTGGAGCCTTTCCCCATGAATTGCGATGCTTATCAGTCTGCACTATGCTTAATGTCAAACCAAAGGAGAAGAAAAAGCCCAAAAGACGTCAAAGTCAGATGGGGCGTTTGGATAAAAACCTTTAGAAAGATTGGAACAGATCTACAGATCCTTGCAAAAGTATTCAAATCCCTTAAATGGCTCTTGTTTGAAACCACAAACTTTCATGTATTTTATTAGGTGACTAATTGTGAACTGGGAGGAAGTCTTACATGGTCCATTGCAAGCATTTAGATTCAGCCCCCACCGCAGAGTTAATCCTTTGTAGAACCCCGGCTCACAGCACTAACAGCTTCTGGTCCATTGAGGGACGTCTCTGTACCCTTTGCACATTAGAAACTGAATGTTTTGCTCATTTTTGGAATACCAGGAAGATGGCTTTGCCAATGATTCTACTACATGAACATCCTTTGATCTGAACTATTCCAGTGCAGCTCTGGCTGTGTGGTTTGAGCCCCTATCTCTATGTCCACTAACCTTAAAATTGTGCAATTTGACATTTCAAAAATAAATTTGCTTAATGGAAACACACCACTTTTGAAAAAACTCTAATTTTTCAATCTGAAGTTTTGGTGTTTGGAGGAGGTGGTTTTCTGGCCGTATCAAAATGAGTGTATTTTGCAAAACTGCACGGGAAACGCTTGTTTTGCATCACAATAATCACATGATTAGCAAAGGGATGTTACTACTGGCAGAGAAGACACAGAAGATGAAAAGAAGTGGCAAAGTATAATGGCGCAGCATGTTTTTAATGAGCTATCGTGTGGACAAGCTTATTCACAGGTGACTTTAATTGTATTTTTCTGCTTAATGCAAACACACTATAGCGAAATTGTGTTTTTTCAACATTAGCGGAATATGAACGTTTTGCCCAAATTTGTAGAAACACAACTATTTTCTTCCAAGAAAGAGAACAGGTTTTCTTTCAGGATTGACCTGCATTTAACACCACCCATGTTCTCATCAACTCTGACCAACTTCCTTGAAGGTTTTGGTAAGTTTGTAGCTGTGACATGCTCTTCCTATTTTCTGCTGATGTACTTAATCATACTTCCTAACCAACCTTTTCCCTAACCTGTGCCACTTCCTCTTTATGAGCTGTTGGTTCACTAATGCTCTCCAACAAACCTCCCCTGCAAGAGTCAACAGGGTGATTGCACTTATCAGGGGTCTTGTAAGGGTAAGGGGTTGCGATGTGTCCATGTCACACTTTTCAGTTTTCTGTTTGTTAAAAATGTTGAAAAGTAGATATATTTTACCTCCACAAGGTGGCACTACTTTGTACTGATTTATCACATAATACAAAAGCATAGTTTGGCAGAGATAAAATGCAAAAAAGTAGACTTTAAAACTAATATTAAAGCCAACACATTTATTTGTTAAGGGGATTTAGAGAGTCATTGATCATTTTATTTACCAAGCAAATTCAGAGCAGAAGATTCGAGAGCCAAATCTTGAATTCCATGTGTGCATGAGTGAATTGACTGGGCCTCTGCTGATGTGCATGTGGTTCTACTGCTTAAGCTCCCCATAAATGGACATATAAAGAGACCACAATCCTGGTATCTAATGGAGCATTGTGGAGGTGTGGAAAACAATGTGCTTTTCTGCTGTACTTCAATCTACCACTTTCATTTTAATGTGCCTTTTTTTAAAAAGAAAAAAATGCATTTCTTCAGATGCATAGGGAGTGTGTGCATTGTTGCCAAACTGTTATAATGTCGGTAGGTCCACAAGCTTGGCTGCACCAGCTGTGTGGACCCGCTGATTAAATTTGCATGAGCCGAAGCTGAAACCGCACAAGTTTCAACCAAAGCGACAAGCTTGCTGGTTTGTGCTACCAACATAATCTAGTTTACGTTTTTATCGCCACAAAAACCTAAAAGGCTTAAACAAAATCAGGCAAAAGCACAGTTGCCTAAAGGGAACACGATGTGGCAAAATCCTGGCTTCAGTGGTAGCAAACCACTGAGAGCAGGTCTGAGAGCAAACTTTGCCGGCTCCCAATGTGTGTGTTTTGTTTAGCTTAGCTCTGTTCTCACCACTTGTTTGTGCCTGGTGAGCTCCTCCAGCCAGTCATTTACACAGTCTATGATATCTGTGAATTCCAGCTGATAAAGCAATCATCTGCTCTGCCTCACCCTGATCAGGGTCTGCGGCCGCATTTGATGTCTGCTGTACTGATTAGAGAAGGAGGAACGATTTGAGATATCACCGGACCGTTTGTTTATGCCCCCCCTTGGGACTCTGTTTTGAAATGCTGTATTTCTGCGCCAAGCTAATACATGTTTCCAGCTCGTCGCCATGGCGCAATACACTGCTCGAAAGCAATTGCATGTGGAAAAATGCTAAAAACTCGATACCTGGATCTTGAATCCAGAGCAGAGGAGTCAGAATGAGGCAACTGTTCTTTCTTTGGGTCAACCTGTAAAAATATGACTACAACATCCCTGAAGGATTAAAGCTCAGATGAAATATGAGCAGGCCACTCTGCCTGGATCTCATTTTCTTTAAAGTAAAACTCACTGTCATTCCCTGAAACCGTGAAAGCGTTTCATACTTCTTTTTAGGAAACCACAGTGTAGTGAAGCCTTGCGTTTCAGCCAAGCGCTACAGCTTTCACGCTAACTCTTACTTGGCCTATTTATAGGTAGTGCTTTCGAATCTAGTCCGTCTCTGGTCTCTTTGGGATCCTGCATGCGTAACAGAGAGGAGAGGGGTTTCTGTTACTCTGTTCAGGGCCACTGAAGCTGAAGAAAACATCACGTCTTATTTCAGACAAATGCTAATAACACAAGGGAAAGATAAAAAAAAATGTCTAGACATGCTTGTGTCAGAGCTCAGAACTTTATGAAAACAGAGACTTAAGAGGCTATGAAATAAGAAGTCTCATATTTAGAGGACGCAGATATTAAAAATCGAGAGTTTAAGAGAGGAAGAGAAAAAATAAAAGGGTTAAATCTACACGTTTCTATCTGGCAGAACGAATTTCAGATGATCTGGTGCAGCCATCAACACAACTCATAGCTCCTAAAGAGACCTTAATGGAAAATGAATTACATGCCACTACTCTTAAGCTTTACTTTACATAATCACTTAGAGAAATGACATTTCAGTGTGAAAGAAACACACTGACATGGATCAACAGTAGCAATAAATAACAGGGACATCTGATAAATTGGGTGCCATGAGTTAAACCATCTAGTAGGCTGGTCACCAAAGCAAATTTTGCTGGATGATAAATTATGTCAGAAGTTATTACATTAAGTGATAATGCTGTTGTTTTAAGGCCATTCCTGTAATATCACTAAAAGCCTTCTGAATGTAAGCTTATCCCAGACCACGATGTATGCACAGTGACTACTGAGTTACTGTGTTGCACCTACTGATATAGTGTCGATGTAAAAAAAACTGGGCTGGAGCCAGAATGCTGACTCCGAGTCATGTTCACCTGTGGCTAACAGTTCAGACTCTGCAGAGAGCCTTCACTGGCGCACGCAGGAAATCCTTCACTGCTTTAGAGACGAACCACGACTTTCACACAAAGCAGGCCTCACACACTGCACCAGCAGGGCGTGTGTCTGAAATTTTCCCTTGTCCTTATTAGCCCTTGAGCTTGGTGTGAAAAAGCTGACCCTCTGAGTCAAGCTCCCTTGACTCAGAGGGTCGGTTTGTGTTTTCATGTTGCAGACGGCCGACGCTCAGCCACAGGCGTTCCCCGTGCTGCAAGGCCGTTGCTCAAAACACACCGGCACAGCCTGCTCTGCAGCCAACTTGCTACTTCCTCTCTCTCGGAGGTGAAGAGGAGAGCAGAAAGAGAGAGAGACTTCTTCAACTACACACTGACCAGGTAGGCTAAAAAGCAAAGTGATGCTAAAGGAGGAAACTGATTTATCACACCTCAGGGTTACATGAAATCTGTTCAAAGTAAAAGGAAAAAACATCCATTGTATCTCTGCAACAAGTGAAACTTTGAGAAACACCAAAACAGCTACAGAATACGAGTATAAACAGAAACTGACTGATCACTAAATTAGCAGCCAAATCTCTAATCGGTAAACAGTGGATAGGTTGGATTATGTGACAAACTAGATCAACCTGGAATGGACTGTAACATAACCATTCATTATATAAGAATCTGAGATACTCCACTAAACCCAACATATTTCCTAAAGCAGCCATTTGTAATCCAAAGAATCATTTTTCCCCTCAGTCCAGCAAAACAGAGCCACAAATGTTAAGTGAACTGTTCTGTTTCTATTTTTAGGTTTAAAATAAAGAAAAACATAAAAGTTGGTAAAATAAAAAAATGGATAAACTCTTTTCTGTGGGATGCTGAAATAATGTAAAAAAAAAGTTTCAAACGTAAAGACAAAAAAATCAATCCATCAATCTTCTATTGTGGAAATTCAATGCCATTATTCCATAATAAAAGAGGAAAAAACTACTATAAATTGCTTTCATTATTTGAGCTGTACTTAAAAACATTAGCTAGTTCTTGTCAATTTTTAGTCAAAGGTACTAGGAGCCACTGTGGAAGTTTCAAAGAGCCACGTGCGGCTCTGAAGCCTCATGTTGCAGACCCTAAAGGCTCCTGTGTGGGACAGAAAGTTTGTGCTTGATTAACTTAATGATAGTTAATAAGGTTTTTATTTGGAACCCTGGTGATCTAAAAGCATTATCAGCTTTAAGGTTTGGGAGAAACTCTTTCACAATGTAATCTCTTGATCGCAGAGCAAACTGTTTACTTGGAGCAGTCAAGGATAAATAATGGAGAACAAAGTGGCTGTTTAGCTGTGCTCTTTCAAGTGAAAGAGCCAAGGAGATTTGAGATCTCTTTATCTCTCTTTATTTACCCATAATTCCTTTAATCTATCAGACAACCTCTTCTTCCTGTCATGAAAGATCAGGGGCAGATTAAGCTGGTGACGGTGTATCTCCAGCACACTCCCGCTGAAGGCTGGCGGAGGAGGAATTTGAGTCCAAACAGAGCACCGTGCTCCATAGCTCAGGTGGACCAGAGTGGGTAGAGGCCTTGGTTGTCCTTCAGAGGCTCTTATCTAATCAAAAGCAAAGATCTTGAGAACCACAGTGAGCTTCAGCATGGTCAGCTGGTGCCAAAGTGACCTTCTGTAGTCAAGGATGGACTACAGGGCAAGCTGAACCGACAGATATGAGAAGATGACTCGACTCCAAAGCAACATACCGAGCTCACCGATGAAAGAAAACGTTCTGCACATTTTTTAAAAGGAAATATGAGGCTCCCTGGAAAAAAAATGATAAACTTTAACTTTAAGGAGACTTGTAGAATTTTGAGGGTTTATTTTTTAAAAAAGAAAAACAACCAAAAGCTAAGTCGGGTTAGAGGTAAGGGCCTTGTGTGGAATAAGGCGAAAACTAAGCTCTAAGTGTAAAGTAAAGTAAAGTGATTAAAGAAGTAGTTATATTTATGGCCTTTTGTCACCCTCCTGTTCTCAAGTCTTCATGAAGCACACAGACGGGATTATCTCGTCAGAATGTATTTCTGGTGATGTTTCATAAATATTACAGCACACATGATTAAACCCGAGTAAAACCAACATGTTTTGAAGCTGTTAGTTGACAGCAAACACTATGTCGAGGTGACGTAGTGTTTGCTGTCTGTAATGGAGAAACTAGGTTTAGCATGTTGATCAGTAGTTTCATTAGAAAAGTGTGAAGTAAATGTGAATGATGTCACAAAGGAAGAAGGCTTTATTTTTGGTTAATTCATGTGGTTCTATGTTAATAATAGACAATGTGCACAAAAAAATCTGAACACTGAAAGACAAGGCAAATAATATTGGTCTGATAAATTATTAGCTTACGGTTGCTCCATGCAAATTCACTCCAACTCCTGAGTAGACAGATTTGTAGTAGGGCTAAGACTTTAACACCTTAATTTAGATTAACCAATTTTAAAGCGTTAAAAATGTTAATGCAATTTGTCGCTTTTTTGATTGTTTGTTTGATTTTACAGACAAAGTTTCTGGCTGGAACCCTTGCATATGTGTATTTCTGGTACAACCGTAAATCTGATGCACAAGCAACATCCACAAACAACAACCGTGGACGACAAAGCCACTTCTCTTGGGTCACTGGGGTTTTTATTTTTGCTTCATAAAACAATTTGGTCGGAGGCTGGAAAAAACTATTGCTGTTTTCAAGTTGTCCTAAAAGGAGTTGGCCTATCAGTGAAGCTACTCAAGCTTGAAATAGCATCTTGATGCTAAGCATGTAGCAGAAGCACAAACATCTCCAACACTAATGTCAGCAATCGATCACAGTCCACATTTCTGAAGAAGTATTTAAAAACGAGTGCTAAATGAATGATCAGGGGTTTGCACCAATTTGATGGACGAATAATCAAAATAACAGATGCGAAACAATAGATATCGTTGTTGTTGAGCCCATTTGTCAATTTATTCAATAATTTACCAGGAAGAATCGTTTTTAAATTGAAAATGCTGCTTTTTTTTTTTTACATGGTTTTCTATTAAAATACAATTAATTGCAATTATTTAAGTGATGACAGACCCTGAAATTAACTCCATTATAACATTTTTCAAGTCCAACCTATTAATTTGTAGATATGACAGATGTGCTTCAAGCCATTGCCTTATTATGTTATCAATGGTTACATCTAAAGAA
The DNA here is from genome assembly GCA_903067095.1 of Girardinus metallicus. Classification (NCBI taxonomy): domain Eukaryota; kingdom Metazoa; phylum Chordata; class Actinopteri; order Cyprinodontiformes; family Poeciliidae; genus Girardinus; species Girardinus metallicus. The sequence continues at coordinate 15,267 of CAEGAE010058771.1, forward strand.
TACAAGGAACTCACTTTGCATAAATATTTCCTCACATGCAGGGAAACTGCTGCAAAAAACAGTTTTCTGGATCATCACGAACTTTAATGTGACAGGTTTTGTTGCAGCCAAGAAGACCAGGCCAGCTCCAGAACCGTCTGTTCCTGAGGAATGTGCTGTAGAATTATGGATGACAGGGCTGGCTATACATCTGCACTGAGGCAGATGTATAGCCTCAGTGCAGTAAAGTGTCCTCATACAACTCATGTGTTTGAAGTGGGCTTCCTTACATTTCTATCCAAAAACACCACCATGAGCAGAGTTTGCTCAAAATACGAAATCGGCACAATACTAGCCAACATGATGAAGTACCATGTCACAAGCCGAAAGACATGAAGTGGATCAAAGATCAGAACGTTTACATTTTGGATGCATCTCCAAAAACTCTCTGGATCTGTCGAGCCTTCAGATAGAAACTAAAATCAAGCGGGTCAGAGTGAACTGCAGACATTATGAGGAAGGGAAAATTGTACGTCTCATAAATTTGGTGCATTTGCTGAGACTAGCTTTTGGAAAATTGAAAGTGACTTTTAGTGCTCTGCAGAATAGCCTAGAAAGAAGCAAAAAAAATTAAAAAGCTGCACACTGTTGTCGACTATAAAGGAACATTCACAGTTTAAAGCTATGATATTTGGGTTTAAGATACATGCAACAAGAGCAAAACGTCTATCTCTCAATTAAAATAATGGAATTATTATTGCAATTATCATCTGTATGAGACAGCAATTATCCAATGGGTATTATTATCATTGTGTTGTAAAACGCCTCAGGAGCGCAGGAACAGTTCTTCTCCGTCAGGTACCTCAAAGCTGCTTTCTGGATTCCACTCAGCAGCTCCAAGCTGCAAGCCTGCACATGCTACCCTACACACTGTGGTGACAGTTAAAAATCCAGACATGAGATTTCTTCACACATGATTCACGTTCAAAGTACGGCTGACGAGTCGCAGTCCAGCCGCAGGATCTGCGGCGTAAACCCTGAAGATGGGGAGGGGTTTCACCATCAGGAGATATGAAGAGGACCAACAGAATGCTCCACTCCTTTTCTCATTGTTTGAAAAAACTCTTAGGTTCAGGTAGAGAAAGCTGATGTGATCGGGTTCAGATAACAGTCGCTTTACTTGGTGAATCTGTGTGAGTTCATCACATACTGCTGTGTGTTAAAAGGTCACACCAGTGTATCAAAATGCACAGGGTGTGTGGATTTTCTCACAGGCTGGACATGAGAAGATGGCCTTTTTCAGGCTCTAGATAGATGAGGAGGCGGAGCTAATTCAGATCAAATGGGACAAAGTTGAACTTTAGTCTTTAGAAAAAGATATCCTCAGACTTTTCTTAGCGTTGTTTTTTCATGTGTGAATGACTCACTCTTGCAGGAGTGCTGTCTGGGCCCTCTGCAGCATGTCCTCTCAGGTTAATGACGTGGACCTCCTGAGACAGACTCATGGTGCCTTTGCTTGCACAGCCTGACATGGCGGTGAAGCTCTTCAGGATGGCCTGCACAGGGTGCCCTGTCCCGACCGGCAGCAGCTCACACGGACTGCGAAGTAATGGCCCTTTAATGCAAAAAAATCACAAAGAACACATACATCACATATATATTATGGGAATATATATTCGTGATTATTAATCAATTTGATAAGCACTTGTTGGATAGTATGAAGCTAAGCAATAAATAACAGCTTTATATACTTATTCATTCACCTTGAATTTTTCCCACTCTGGCAAAATAGATTATAGGAAACTGACGCTGCTCATCCCCATGAACATATCGTGTCAAATCTGACATGGCGGTCAGATTTGATTCAAATCCCAGTAAAATACTGAGACGTTTGTGGTTGCTTTGGTCAAAAAGGGCAAGGCACCTTAATCAGGGCACCTTCAGGTTTCAGCAAGTCAAATTTAAGACTGTTTAATACCTTTTTAATGCCACTTTGAATAAAATTTATGACCAAAATACAATAAATATAGAGGATGATGGGGAGATTCTGCTGCACTACAATGACGAATGGCAAAAACTAACAATTCGGAGGCTGTTTGCGGATATCGGCAGAATTTGTGTGCTTCTCACGCTGCATATGGCTCTCTACAGTCTTAACTCCCGTAGCACCGAGCTTAAAAGATTTTTTTTGTTGTTTGGTTTTGCTTTTTACAGCCTTGTATTGGTTGGCAACAGAAGTGAGCCAGTAGCAAAAATGAACATCATCCAGGCAACTAGACAAAAGAGTTGAAGTTATAATTGAGCCGTGTATACAGAGAGGAGCAACCTAAATAAGGACAGGATTATGTTTTAATTATGGTCTATGTCAGCACTTGCTATACATGAAACTACATTTAAGCAACAAGATTTATGGGTTGTATACAGGCTGCACTGAAGAATGAGGGCATGCCACACTGTACACTTCCGTTCTGTCTGCCATCTGTACGACCCACTTACTCAAAGCCAGGGTCTTTACTTTGTCACCCTAAGGCAGCGTGGTACATAACAAGATTCAGTCGTTGAAGCAAAGCAGCACACCGCCCAGTAAAATGTGGCTATAACAGGGTCAGGTTTTCACCTCTCAGCTCATCCAACAGCCTTGTACCAGTCAGGGCCTGCTAACATTTCAAATGCATCGCATTAAACCCGCAAAGCTTGCCAACAGCAATCTGATGGAACATGTGGAAACAATTAAAGTTTGAGCGCAAGACAGTTCGATGGCAATTGTAAATTTTCCCCCGACTGAAAACATTGTGCCTCAGCAGAGGGATAAACCGCTGGGGAAAAGTCGGCTTCTTTTTCAACCTCGAACACACAGCCATTGTTTTCTTTTTCTGTGCTCTCCAATAAGTCTATGTTAGATCAGCATAAAGCTGCACATCACACATGGCACAGCTCCCCTGCGTTTGTTGTGAGAAAATCAGGCGTGTTTTATTGTTCCCATACTTGTCTGACAAGGAAAAAAGCTATCTCGAGCTGAATTTTGTGCCGCCTCACCATTTATCCAAACACAGGGAGACAAAAGCTTATTAGGAGCTTAAAGATCATGTTTAAACTGATTAAGACAAAGTAAGATCCCGCAAGGCGATAAAAACAGAAGGCCTAATGGCAAAAACCTATGGTGGATCAGTATTTCCACCCTCTGCCTTTGACCCTTATACCCGCTTCCTCCCAAAGGAGCGCAGGCGATTCCCTCCCTGAACATGTCATCAGGTCTCACTCCCACAAACACATCCGAGGGCACTCCAACTCACTTTTTCCCCTCTACTCACATGGAGGATAACAAACAACCACCAGACAAACAAAGAAAAACGCAGCTTCTTGTCAGAGACTTCTAAGAGATTGCAGCACCAGCTGGAGAATGATCTGATTTTCTAATTGTTTGGGAGCACAACAGAACAAAATATATAAAGAAAGGGAAAAAAAAGGAAGGAGACTACACTTTTTTGCCAGTACACATTTAGGTAAATAAAGGGAGAATTTAGAAGTTTTAAAGAAAGTTACTGTTAAAAAGTTGATAATAGTGGATACATTTATTTCTTGGTTCCTGATATTTGGGCTAGACTCAGAGGAACCAAGATTAGAGCCAATTATTTATGTTTTTTAAACTTCCAATCTGAAAATGTCTCAGGAACTTCATTTAATGCTATTTTGTAGATTTTTATAATTCACTGCTTCTATTTCCAGATAGTTACTTAGGGCAGAACCAACCGACGTGTTTAGTGCCCAGTATGTGTTTCACACAGGAAGATCATTGGTGGCCCACCACCTCCAGCCCCCATTTCCTGTTACATTACCATTGGACTATCCTCATAACCGTCCAAAACAACTGTGACAACAGCTAATCTTCATAAAGTACTGCTCACATAAGTCAACTGAATATTTTTGAGCTTTAATTTTGGAACATCCTCATTTTACTATTAGACATAGATACATTCTGTAAAAATTTGGCAGTTTCAAGAGTTTCAATAAAAATGTATAAACAAAAGCAAAACGGTTAGTCCTACTGTGGTGATAATAATTAGAGGTGCAAAAATACATCAGCCCCGACTTCTTTCATTTTAGGAGATCTGCAATCAGCTGGTACGTGTAAAGCTGATCTTATACACCGATTCTTATCTTCCTCTGTCTCCTTTTCATTTGCCTTGAGAGAGGGCTGACTGACAGACCTGCCACCAGATCACTTCTGCATATGTACAGTAAACAATAGTCACCCCATTTTTCCTACTTCGGCCACTTTATCACAATATTTAGCCACTATTCTAACAAAAAAGAAATGACATTGGTCGAAATCAGAATCAGTAATTCAGTCTTTTTAAAGATGGGGATCAGCTAGAAAACTGCAGTTGGTGCACTTATATTCTGATTATTGTGGTTAGAATATAATTTTTATTGTTTATTTATTGTTTTTTTTTTTTTTTGATGCAAAAAACCTTTAAATAAAAACCTACCAAATCTAGCAGTAGTAGTTTACAAGTGCATTCTGTGCAGAATTCAACACTTTTTTGCCTTTCTGTTCTTCATATACTAAAACTGATATTAGCTGGTCGATTAGTTACGCTTTCCATAGCTCATAGTTTTCCTCATGTAGTTTCAACATATGCATAATAGTATAGGACGGCACTCCTTAGGTTTTCACACTATGATTGAGCATCTTCTTCACAAGCAGACATATTTGTCACAACCAAACCTTTCTTTCTTATAAGCAAAGCTTACATGTCTTTGAGCAGGTGGGGAAAGGGAAATGCTTCACTGTTGCATGCTTCATATATAACAAAACCTAGTTCTAGCCCCTCTTGTTCCAGGGACCAACTAATCTGATTTATACTCAAAGAATCTGCTACGAGAGTTATCTACAGCAGGTATGGTCTGAACTGCCTTTACCCCTTCAGAAGTCCTGAACTGTCCATTTAGTTAAAATCCTTGGTTCTGTTTCCATTGCATATGTCATTTCTATTAGACTAAAACCAGAAGACACAGGAAATAAAGCTAGCATCTGTTGGTTCCACCACTTAATCTGTCTGCCTCTCTCCCCCGCTTCTGTCCTCATTTTCAGTTATTCTTCTTTTTCTTTTATCACTGGTTGTTTTCTATCCAGCTCAGGCCTTTTACGCCAACAGCAATAAGTCATACAGGACACACACTAATGGCCACACAGGCTTTTAAATTTGGATATTGACATTTCATTGCTCATATTAGTCAAAAAGGGACCTTTGTGAGATAACCAAATAAGTTGGTGTCAAAACACTTTTAGACAAAGTTCTTTTGCAAATGTGTCTAATAGATACTATTGTACTTATATAACAGTTTTAAGTCTGCAAGTAGGGCATATATATAATTAAGAGATTTCAATGAGTCAATATACGTTTCTTATTTGTACCAAATGAAACTCTGCACGTTTAAAATTGTGTCAAAGAAAAAGCCCTTTGAAGCCATTTGAAAACGGCTGCTTAAGCTTTAAGCGCTGATGCTGACTGCATTATTATCAAGAGAAAGATCTGAAACAGTTCAGGTTTTAATTCTTGACAGCCATGTAAAATGGAACAAACAAACAAAGGCTCAAAAATAGATTAGTTTGTTTAGATTATGGAATCCAGAAAAAACGTGGCTGCTGTCCAGACTGCTGTAGTTCACTGGAGCCACAATGGCCTTAAGAAGCCTAAGGGAAGCTTGTTTTGAACGCTAGAATAAGCTACATAATGGCTACATAAAGTCTTCATTTCAGACAGGCATCAGGGAAGGCAACTTTCAGTGACAGTCGCTGGTGTAAAAACCACGTGTAATAGTGAAACAAGACTTTGTGGTTTTAGCTCTGAGGCTGAGAAGTTAAAAGCACTTAGAAACTTTCACCGCCTCGCTTCTTCTCTCTGGTAGTCGGCAACTTCAGAAACGAAGCTGCCGGGGCTTGAGCTGAGTCTCAAACTGAATTAATATGCAGGAAAACCATCTCGCTGCTGATTCAAAATTCAGTCACCTTAAAGCTTGTGGCAACAGAGAATGTGCACCAGCAGCTATAAAACATGTGATGTTCAAATTGCAGCCCCTTCTCTATTTCTTATTATTTGTGTTCAGTGCAACAACCACAAAGAGAAAACGGATACCTAACACACAAATGCGCTTCTAGTATGACTCACTGGTAGGTGTGTGGAGGTGTCGACATGCAAGCCAAAAGATTGGCTTTTTGTTGTAAGGCAAGACGATCTAAAGAAAAACTGAACACTTAATTTCATCAACCCAGTAAGCTTTGTTACTGTTCTTTTGACATCTTAAGAGGGACTCAGCTTTTCCTCACCATAACTGTACCTTCACTGTGTTCTTCAGTTAGCAGGGTGGTTCTCCTCGTGACTGATTTCATGCATATTGAAAGAAAATAACGTGGAATATTCATAAACAGCTCTGCTGAGGTTGATGTGTCCTCACCATAGTAACATAGAGAGACTGAGATGCGACTTGCAACACCAGCTCAGCAAAAAACACCACTTTGGAATCTTTCGATCTGTATTAAACTGAAAATGTGGATGAAAAGCTGCTACTTTTTTTAAACTTAACTCTTCATCTCATTTTATGTTCTTGTTTAAAGTGTTGTTTTGGGCACGTAAGTTTGAAAACATGCTTATTCATCAACATTTTCCACCCCAAGAGCCCTCATTCGCTTGAGCAGCCCTGTTTTCTGTTTGATCGCTCTACTTTGGTGATTCTTGTTACTGTGAATTCAAACTTCCTTTTATCATTTTTATTGTCATTGTGTTTAAAGTTCGGGCGCCCTGTCTGCTTCTGCGTGTGATTACATTCTGAACATATCCACTATGGTTCTGCAGGGACGTTCAAGTTGAAGCGTCTAAAATCAAGGCAGACGTTTCCAATGTTAGAGGTTAAAATATCCATTGTAAAATTTGAAGCCGTCATCTTCCGTCGTCCTTCATTTTAGTGAGCGTAACACTCTTTTCAGTTGCGGTCAGATTCTCCAGAGTTCATGAGCGGGACTCTCTGCAGAATGACTGATTGTTCACAATGTGTTAAACACATGGACATGAAAGACTAAGCACCAGTGACTGACGTTCACCTTGACCTACGCTTCTAACCACACAGTTAAAAGTTTATTTGTTCAATTTTGGCTTTGGTTGGGGGGACAGAGGGGTCTCCAGTATCAAGCATGCATAACACGAGCCTAACAGAAATCTTGAATTTGCCTCCTAAGATCACTGCAGGCTTTATTTATTTTTGTAGAAGGACATTAATTATTCTCCTTTTGTTATTCTACTTTGCTTAAACGCTGCTGAGCCAGTCTGGTATAGAATTAGAGGTAGGACAGAAAGTGAGAGAGGGAGAGGGACAGAGATAGACAGAGAGAGGGACTATGCCAGCAAACACTTTGATATATTTGAACAGTGTGAAATCCAGCCAGTGATGTCACCAGACACTTTTCACTTTTCACAGTCCCTGGCAGGGTGAATTTGGACCCTAACTTCATCTATGATTTAAAGAGTAATATTGTTCAGATATTCTCTTTGAATGCATTAGTCATTCCACAGACTTTCGGTGTGTTATAAAATAAAACGGATTCAAAGATCTGTTTTTATTGTTGTACAAGCTACTCACATTTCCTACTAACCGATTTCAGTGGGAGGGGGGAAAAAATCCCTTTAAGAGACAAAATAAGAAATCAGCTGGTGACTAGACTGGTCAAAAACTCAGAAGTCCGACCTTCTTCCAATCAGTGAATGCCCCAGATACTTTATTCTTTTTTTTTTGTCCTTTTTTACAAAAATCACTAAGAAAAACTAAAGAAAAATGCTGACAAAATGAGATAGTTCTTTTTCCCTTCTTCCCCTTTTCTAACTCATACTGCTCTCATGAAGTGAGATTTTCGCTGATTCTTTTAATAAAAGATTACACACATATTATCTTTTACAACCCCTTATAGTGACAAGTTAAATAAAATCAACCTCTCTTTTGAAAAGGAAGCAGCTCAGCTCCACTGTCACAGCAGCAGGACTATACGTTTATCCTCCATCACGCTCTGTCTTATTTCCCTGATTTAAATCTCAAAGTATTTTATTGGATGCTTCTTATTGGATGCTGCACTGTTGCCTTGCAGCAAGAAGGTCCTGGGTTCCATTCCCAGCCTGGGGTCTTTCTGCATGGAGTTTGCATGTTCTCCCTGTGCATGTGTGGGTTCTCTCCGGGTACTCCGGCTTCCTCCCACAGTCCAAATTGGTCTCACTAAATTCTCCCTAGGTGTGAGTGTGTGTGCATGGTTGTTTGTCTGTCTCTGTGTTACCCTGTGACAGACTGGCGACCTGTCCAGGGTGACCCCGCCTCTCACCCGGAACGTTAGCTGGAGATATGCACCAGAATAACTCCAGACCCCAATAGGGACAAAGGGTATACAGAAAATGGATGGATGCTTCTAGCAAAATAATTACCTCCTGTTTAATGTTGTTTGTTTGGTAGCATAATTAATGCATTAAAGTGTGTTTGTGTTTCATATTTCCCTTGGCACTGATTGGCTGTACCCCCAAGACGTAAAAATGGAGACTGTAAATGTTAGAAATAAATAGGCCTAAAATGTTCACAATAATATTCCAAAATGTTTGTCTCGTCTTGCTCTCATGAAGTGAATATCATATTATCTCCTCTCTTTAGCTGAACATACATCATTATGTGTTGATCTAGTGCTTTGATCACTTTGTTCCTTGGTGTGTTTGCAAAAAAAAAAAAAAAAACTGTTGTTTGTTGCATTATTCATCCATTTGGTTCATAATCCATTGGAAAGCCTATATGCAATAAAATGTATTCTGAAAATCTGGTCAGTTTCTAACATCAGGACAAATACTTTGTCAGCACATATTCATATTAAAGGCATAAAACAGTCAAGTGATAAATGTTCATCAGGAGAATACAAAATCAGAAATTTCCGCTCCACTGTACACTTGCACTGTTCTATCACAGAGATACACGCCTCTGCTTCCAGGAAATACACTTTATTTTCTTCAACACTGTAACACCGAGCCAAGAAAAGGGTACAGGAAGTGATGTCAGTCTGTGTGCCAGTTAGGGACAAGGCTGATATTCCCACAAAGCCATTTCCGAAGATAAACAAACAGAACTTTTCCCTTGTGTGTGTACATGCAGATATAACCCATTCCCAGTATTTCTGAAGCTGCTATTGCTAAAGCTTCTACTAAACAATAACAGAAAAGCAGACAACAAGTCAGCTTTTTTAAAACAATGTTTATCCAATATTAAGATAATGGAACAAATAAAAAGTTACTCCTTACATCTGCATCCAGAGCAAAATGAAACAGTTGGCATTTGAGGTATTGTATTAAACAAATCCTCTTCTCTCTTTCCTTTTTGCCGCAAGACACAATTCCCAAAGACCACTTCAAGTCAGCCAGAAGTACACAATATTCTACCCTCTTCTGTTTTCCTAGGGTTTGGACTTAAGCTCTGCAGTGTTGACGTTAGAGCAGCCCACTCACCCCCGAACCTTGAGCCACTACGACAGGAAGTAACTAAAGCCTTTCATAAGGGTAGTGTAAGTTCAGTTCACCAGCGTGCCTATGAAAAGGATTTATCTCTGGACTGTAAAACCGAAGGCGCAAGGAAGCTGGAATGGAATGAAGTGAGGAGGGAAGGGGGTTGAGCAGACACTCCATTAGGGAAGTCGTAAACTCCCAGATCAAAGTGTGAAATCTGAAGTCAAATATCCAACAAAACTCTCTTTGTAACTTAATATCAGCCACAGGCTCCTATTTGGCGAAGTCGTCTACATAATCCCATCAGTTGGCATATAATTGACGAGACAGTTTACAGAGAGGAAATTCTACAGATTGTTCTGACTGTCTGAAGGAGATGCGACACAAGACTGGATATCCAGACAAAGCCTCTTTCACTCACAAAGTATGTTAACAGGTGCTCAGATAATAAATTACACTCCTGTGAATGGTGAAAAAAAAACCTATACAGACAACATAGAAACTAAATTCAAAATAAAAGAAGAAGAATCTCTTTAATGGAAAAATCATAAGCATGGAGCAGAAAAAAATAACACTTAAAAGCCTAAATCAAGCCACGAGAGATCATGTGTTTTACATTTAAAAACAACCGAGCATCATTCACATGCAGACAACTTTTCTAGATAGTCACAACGACAGAGTGAATGGTGCGCATGGTCTGGTAAGAGTTTTTCAATGAAAATACCTTGAGAATATCACAGTATTTGCTTAAAATTTTAGAGCAGCATTACATAATATGGTTTAGCTGCAGACAAGAAATTGTTGTTACTGTTGCTAAAATAGCTATTGGATTTCTGTAGTTGCAAAAATGTTTAGTTATTGTTCTTATAAGAAATACATTTCTGCAAAAATATAGAATAAACACTACAGTTAGTAGCACTGATTGCAGAATAATTTCATTTTTTGCCCTTATTATATGAAATAACACAAGTATAGCAAGCGGATATTAGCTTGCTAAATTAGCAGCGCTATCTGCCCCGGCAGACAACGCAGGAGGTTTTGGTCAGGCAAACCTCTGGCTCTGGCTGTATGTTCCTCAATGCAACATACAACCAAAAACAACCTTCAAAATCAGTTCTGTCAAACATCATTCCTTGAAATTTGGAACTTGTCAAGATAGATTTAACAAATGTTTTTTTGCTCACTTTAGCAATAAATGATCAGATAAATGCTGTGTATATTGATTCTGTAATACACACAGAATCAAAACTACTTTTCTGCTGCTAATGCTATCACATTAGCTTCAGCTTTAGCTAATGTGATAGCTATCACAAGCAAAGTTGCTAACGCAATCATTTCTACAGGCACACGATTATGAATAAGTGACTTTTGTCCCTTTACACCAACCTTTGAGCATTCTTTTGACTTTGATATTAGGGAAAATAAACCTAGCAGGGAGTTTATAGTCTTCTTGTCACTGACAGTAGCATCACAACAGCACATGCCTCTATTGTGCTCTGCTTTGTAATGAGTCGGTCAGTCCAATCTTCTAGAGAACGGGGAGAACGTAACACATTTTATTAGTACTGGCAGTAAAGAGGCTCCCTGTGAATTAGCCCTGACAAATGTCATGGGCACCTGTTGGTAAACCATCAAAGATGTTACGAAAAAAAAAGACTACATGACCAATTACACAGAGCATATGTAGCCACAGGCAAGCAGTGAAGATAGAAAGTGCTGCATTCCTCTCTGCTGCTAAATACAGACGTAAATCAGAGGGCTTTGAAGAGATGGATGACAAGGCAGATTCCCACAGGAACACAGGAGCCACTGTGGAAAGTGAGACAGCTGGCTGAGAACAGGCCTGTGTGCGTATAACTAAACACTTTACTAGCTGTGTTACCTTCATGTGTCGTTACTGATGGGTGCTGACATGTGCTGTCTCGACCTATAATATCAAGATTAAAAAATGTTGACGGTACAAGAAGCGACATAAAGGAGAAAATGGTTAAACGCCGTTATGAGTCATTAGATAGACTACAGGTTAATGCACTTTGCAGGAAAACAAAAAACAGCAGGAATGCTAGAGTAGCAACAGTGGTGTCACAGGATTAATATGCTTGAGCTGGGAGACATTATCTAAACCAGGCAACTGCATGAAAAGTGAGACACCAGAAGTCAAGTGCAACTGCTCTCAGTTAATCCAATGCAGTTTGATACTAAAAGTACCTAGGCATAACAGCCTGTGCTTGGCAATATGCAGGAAGGTTTAGAGCTGCTCGAAGGACATCTTTCTCATCAGTCATAGGGGCCTGAAAAAGCCATTGTATTTGACAGCAGCTTGGCGGGGGTTCAGCGGGAGCCTCCTAGTATTAACTTTAGGATTTAAACCCAGCAAGGGAAACAGGGAGGTGTGCCCTGTGGCACTTTGTCTCATCCCGTTTAGTATCAGCTCTTTCATTTCGGCTGGATTATCTGGCCTCCTCAAATATAGTATTAATAATCCACAAATATGTTTGCCAAAAAGTGGGGATGCATTAAACAGATGCATTGAATTAAACAGAGATCTGGTGGTCAGTCTTGCAACATTTTAGCTGAAGTTGTTTGAGCTCATCTGACCAGTTAGTTGGAAACTCAAAAAACCAACATCTGTTCCCATTATGATCAATAAAGTATTTCTGAATTTAATTAAACACTCTTCAGTGTGGATCTTGTTACTGTAGGAAGAAAATTCTAAATTAGATACTTACAGTATTAGTGTTGCACAATAAGTGTAAAAAGTTTAAAAGTAAGAAGCTATAAAAGAGCAGTATTTTCAGTAGAGGCATATAATCCTTTTATTGAGTCTGCTATCAACAGATTTTGGCATTTAGCTTTTTCTGCCTTTCATGTCCTAGAGTTTGGTCCTTCTCTACCAAACTTTTTATGATAGATAAAAAGTTTGGCCAAAGAAAACCACTAATGTTTTCTCTAACTGAAAAAGAGCGCAACCAAACTCAGAGTTTCAGCATTTTTCTGGAAGTTTGTTCCAGATTGGTTCTGACTCTGGGGATACAGAGTAGACTTGAACCAAAAGATCTGATTGGTCTGCAGGTTTGACAAGATGATAGCAGGTCTTTAATGTATTTTGCTGCTGTTCAATGATTTATAAACGAACAGTTTATGAATAGTAAAGTATTTTAAAGTTTATTCTATGAACTACGCAGTCTGATTGATCTTTTAGGTCAATCTTTGAAGAGACTGTTGCCAAACAGACATAGTCCAGATGACAGTGACAACGTTAAAGTCTTAGACAAAATTTAATTCAATTGAAATTACTCTCTAATATATTGCTTTCAACTCCACTGCCATTTATTTTAGTTCTTAATGGCAAGCTGACTCTTTTTAAAATGCGACACATTATGACCCATGATCAAGCCAAAATAACTTCAGTTGGTGCATGTTACTAACTGGGGCCATAAAACTGTATTTCCTTACAATACAATACAAATAATCAGCAAAAAAAACAACTGGACCTGCAAAGTTACAAAAAATGAAGGAGCGAAATTACCTGCACCCCTTTTATTGTTTGCCGTCTTCAAACTCCATCTGTCATTAAACATGTTGGATTTGTAAACATTCGCAGGCTTTAGGTATTTTTAGAATTATAGTAAAGAAGTACAGTCTCTGTAGTGAATAAATACAGAGTGCTCTTTCAGTAATACTATCAGCACTAATTATGCATATCGCTAGCATAAAATGCTAACGACAGCTTAAAATGTAAATGTCATTTTTTGTTGTAAGCAGTAAAACTATTGTAAGAAAAACTGCTATCTCACACACACAGTGTAATGTCAAATCTGCTTCTAATGTAACTAATGGCTCACAGCAAGAAAACTTGAAAAAAAAATCCTTAGAAAAACTGATAATTATTGTGATTAAAGAGACATTGAGGTTACCCAAAATCTTTACTGGCAGACCAATAGTAGCTGTTTTAAAAAAATGGAGATTGGAAACTCACCACAAATGTCTGGTGCATCTCTGCTAGAGACAAATGCCCAACTTTAGCTAGGCTTTGAGAAAACTTTCATAAACTCTAGACATGTTCCTAGTTAGAAATGTCCCATTTAAGTAATATTTTTCTAATCTGGTTTTACTCAGATGTCTCTGGCTTGTATGTATTTGTATTGTCTTTGTATCAACAGACAATGAGCAACAAAGTTAGGTGAAAGTATGCTGGTTTGGATCACAATGATGGTGCTTCTAGGTATAGACATATTTTCCTTGTTTTAATCGTGCATGCAAACTGACAATCTCTTCCTTTTCAGCTCAAGAAAAAAATGATAGGTTACCATAAACAGAGAGCAAAAGCTGAAACAATGCCGAATCTCTGTGCCAGCGAGGAAGGCCAGTGTGACAGAGCCAGAGGTGAAAAGGGCCAAGGCAGACGCCACTTTCACACACAGACTGGAAGAGGCTTCATTCCACGGGGCTTCCTCAATGAAAGGGAGGGAAAAGAAGAGGAATGACTTCTCAAATGCCATTCTGCCTCAAGTATTAACACGTACGGAGGAGCTGGGAGGACTTCTTAACTGGACAGTTAACAAAATGCCAAGTGTGATAAATAGCAGGCGGGTCAGGACAGGCACCAGACAGCAAATAAGCCCAGAAGAGTCTTTCTGACCAAAAAGAAAAACACATTATATGGCCAACATGCATTATGGAAAGTTAGATTTGTTTTAAATTATGATTTGTTTTAAATTAGATTTAGATTTGTTTTAAATTATGTCTTTATCAGCAACTGTTCCCTTAACATTAATAGGCAGATGTCATTCTGTTGTATGTTTGTAGTTCTCAGAGTGTTGTACCAGTTTCTAACCATTTATGTTAACAACACTGCCAGTCTACAGTGTGCATGTTAACCATCTGTATTTCCACAAGAGACCTTTGTTCAGTTTGTGACCGCTTTCTCAACAAAACAAAGTTTCTGTTACAATGCCAAAGTTACATAGGCAGAGGGTGCCAGCTTCCTAAATCTGCTTTCAATGTGTGTGGTTGCTTAGCGGGCCAAAGCAATGTCCACGTCCAAAATCTGTGCAGCAAGAGAAATTGAGGCGTAACTAGGCTCAGAGACAGGCATCAGTAGAAATTAGTAATGAAATGAAGCAAGTAGGGGGAGTAAAAACACTTGGGTCGTGTGATTAATTGGATTGGGATTCAATGATTGAATGGAGACAGATCAGTAAGAATTACTATGGAAAATTACTAAGAATCTGATAGGACTCGGGGGCTAACACATTGAGTCCTATCCATGTGTTAGCCATTGATAGGACTCAACCTAACCAGCTAAAACCAGGTTTTAAATGGTTCACCTAAAAACCCAGGTTTCTGTTGCCAATGACAATTTGACACCACTCCCTTTGTTTACATTTCATGAAGAAAGAAATTGTGCTCAGTGTCTGAGGTTTTTGTGTTGTTTCCTTCAGTGGTTCTTTGTGCAGCGCCACCATAGGTGAGGGGATAAATTGGTTTTTCAAAAGGCTTGATTGGTTTGACACAGAATTGAAAGCGATCTGCGCCAGCTGAAAAATTTAACAATGTTGGTCCCCTATCGAACCGAGTCTACCAGACCATCAGGTGTGAAAACACCTTCTAATTGCTAAAACTAGCAAAACAGTGGCCCCCGATTCAATGTACTTTTCCCTGTCCTGCTCTTCGCTTTTAAACCAATTGATGACTTTCTAGAATAAATAACAAAACTCTTAATCATAATAACTTCTCAAAATCGTCCATCGAAAAATGTGAACTATCACAATAAATAAGATCCATCCATCCATCCATTTTCTGTTCACCCTTTGTCCCTTAATGGGGTCGGGAGGGGTGCTGGTGCCCATCTCCAGCTACGTTCCGGGTGAGAGGCGGGGTACACCCTGGACAGGTCACAATAAATAAGATGATTTAGCTATTTTCTAGCCAAGCATCAGCCTATCTGATAACTTTCTCAAATATTCACGGCACCTGTGAGTTCTTTTATTTCTTCTAAATCTTCTTTCTTCCTACTTTTACATCCAAAATCAAATTCTGGAACACAACTGGAAAAAGAGTGCACTGTTTTTCTGAGAATGTATTTTGTTATCTAAGGACATCTAATGAGGACACACTGTCATTCATTAGACAGACTGTGGTTTTCCACAGAACCATTGTAAAAACTTGGACCAGGTCTTTCAGCAAGACTGGGGTGGTGGAAGTGGAGTGGGGAAGTTGAGGCCAAAGGATGAACTATACCACCCTGGAGGCCGTCAGCTCACACCCCCTACAAAGACCTTCAGAGTCATTCAGAAAGCTGAAACTACAGCTGATATTAATAAAAGCCATAAAGTGACGATGTAAACACCTTCCTTCCAAGGTTATCCCAACAAGGAAAGTATTTTTTTTGTTATTATTATTCATTTTACTATTTCCCTCTCTTTCTTCTATGAAGTCACAGCACATGTAACTCTACAATTCTTACTCTACTACGGCCTCGGTACTCACTATTTTCCACAGAGCCGATGCACACAATGGAAAGCACACTATCACCCCAGATGTCTCCTATTACTGGCTCCGACCAAAATTATTTACACATCGTCTTACTGGAACCATGGAGAAAAAGAGTGAGACAGAGAGAGAGGAGGAAGGAGGGCGGGATTCAGTTTACTCCTTCGGATTTGCGTAAGCATCCTCTTATCGGGACGCTGACGAGACATGGCAGACGTGACATATCTATTCATGCATGTGCAGTTTCCTCTCCTTGTGTTGATGTGCTTCTGCAGTCGGAAGAATATTTGAGTAAAGAAAAACACAGTAAATCATCTGTCCTTCCATTTATACTGTGTTGTTAATTGAAGTTGGTAATGCAATGTTAAAGGAGCACTAAACACAGAGGGCCAGAATGAATCCTCCTCCTGGACAGTACTGTTAAGATAAAGGCCTCACCATGGGGGCAGAGCAGCCCTGTAATTAGACACAGTCAGGACTCCCGTTGCTATGTAAACATCCCGACCACTATGCCTAGAAGCGCGGCCTCTTCGCTGCACCGCTCCGGTTCCTCAGCATGAATCACACAGCAACATCTGGTTTAGCGCGCTGGAATGGACTTTGTCGGTTTGGCACGTCGTCCGTGTGTGGAGTGTGTCGATCTGGACCAGACACCCCACGCCTGCGCCTGCCTCTCTCCTCTTCCCCCCCGACTACGCCGACTCTCATATTACAGCGGTTGCACAATACATTCTGGCAGTGCTGACTCTCGCTGGCCCTAAGAAAGCATTGTGGATACAGAGACAAACCTTTTGCTCAACTGTGGTGGAAGGAGGGGGGGAAAAAGTTACAACCACTTCTGGCATTGCAATGACTTGCGTCTGCCAATAATATACAAAAATCCAGACAGAAGGAACTTGTTTACTTTACTGTAAAGCTGAAAGTAAAGCATGTGGCCTAAATTCTGAGAATGCATTCTATGTCTTTAATGCTTTATCCTAGAGAAATGATCATTTTGACCTTTAAAATCTGTAGAGAGGTACTTTAGTCAAAATGCTAAATTTTACTTTTTGGATTACATGCTAAATACTAACTCTGCAGAAACCTTAACAAAACTAATCATTCCTAATGTCATCACTTTCCTAAAATAATGGCCTTTTTTTTCTCCCCAAAAGTGAATTGTTGTTTTATTTTTCTTAAATTGTCTTCGCAAAAAAAAAAGGTGTTAATTTTTTTGCAAACGTCACTTTTGGTACAAAATGACATAAAAAAGTGACAATATGAAACATGGTGGTGGCAGGGTCATTCTGTGGGGAGGCTTGTCTTCACCAGGGACAGAGAAGAGGGGATTTACTCAGAATTATAGGAAGATGGAAAAAGCTAAATACAGCACAATCCTGGAATAAAGAGGGAAATGCAAATGCATGACACACTTTTTTAGATTTGTTATTCCACAACATTTTTCACGAGTTTGTAGTTGCAAAGTTACAAAATTTGACCAAATTCAAAAGATTTGAATACTTTTGCAAGTCTCTGTAATGCATGGCTCCTGAAAGACTTCATTTCCTTGCAAAACATCAAGTCAGCACAAATGTGCCTGCACATCCCCTCCCAAAATGGTGGTAATAGCAATCTGGGGAGAGGCAACCACAAAATGGTAATGATTATATGGAAGGAAAAAAAAATATATGAAGACGGCAAAAAGCAACTGAAATATAGATGTCAAAGGTACACTCTGAGTTTTAGGAGCTTTGGGAGGCTCAGATCCACGGTTACATTTCACTAATAGCAGATTCATTACAGGGTAATCTAAACAATAACCAAGAGCTCTTCCAACTAGTTTAAAGGCAGATCTGAGTGTTTACACAAATGTAACAACATAACAGACGTATACAAAAATGAGTGGTAAAGTCTGGTGTGACTATGCTAAATTATTTAAATAGAAAGCAAGAAGGAAAACAACAAACAAAGCAAGCAAGAAAGAAAAAAAATAAGTATCTGTCTGTTCTGGTAACCTAATTGGTATTAAAGAGGAACATCTGAAACTTTGTCAGTAAACCAAAACTGCAAGCACGCTTGCTGCCAGTGCACTTTAGAAAAGGACACTTGGACTGTAAATATCTGTCCCTTGTGACACGATGCAACAATGCTTCTTGCGGTATGAGGAAGAATTTAGAGGAAAACTTCATACGGGACTTCATTGTGTTCCAGATCCTGGCATTGTGGGACAGATTATGTTTTCTCTGCCCACAACACAAACTGACTACGCTGCTTTTGTTTTCATTAGAGCAAAAGTCAGCTCCGCTGAGTGCCACTCAAATCCCCGGAGAGTGGAGAGGAGCTTTTAAATAACAACCTTTGGCGGCAAACAAACTGAAAGTATGAAAAACACAGCCCACAATTTATTTGCTTTGTTTTTGAAAGAAAGTTTTTTTTTTTTTTTTGGTAACTATCCCTGCATTGGCAAAGTAAAATACTATGATGTTGCAATATGAAGCCAATCTTTGTGAAATGGACATACTTCCGTCTAAGGTTACTTTGCAACATGACAGTAGCTACTTTAACAGATTTTTCATCAAAATGTGGGGCTGAGTACCAGACTGATAAAGTTGGTCTGGTTCCCGAGCAAAGCAAAGAAAACCACTGTAGCTATCTAGAGCGGTAATGTCTCCACAGCTTGTGGCAAGCTGAGGAGGCACCATGGCTGTGCACTGTAGAGGATACAGTGCACATTCATGGATAGCCGTGAAAGATATAACCACAGTCTCCAGAACCAATGTCCAGCAAAGTCTTCTAACTAACTTCTGGAGGCAGGAAAATTGGTGGAGACGTTACTAGTGGAGACAAGATGAGACGTAATAGCTGTGGTCTTACCCTGACTTTTCTCTTAGCATTATAGTGTAACCACACAGCATTTTATGTAATCTAGTGTCCTAGAAGTTACCTCAAATTAAGGGATATTTCAAGTTTGCTGTGTAAAATGGACAAAATGTTAGAGTGGTTGAAATTAAGTACTTTTTTTTATTGATTTATACTCTGATTTATCTATTGAGCAGTTACTCTAGACAGGTAACTTTAACAGATTGTGTTTTGGAAAGTCATTGTTGAAAACCACAGATCAAATTGGTCTACATTGTAAACAATCAAAGAGTTTTATGTGAAATTTGACGAAAGTGTAAGCATCGCATTCTCATGTATCACTTAGACTTTGATAGCTCTAAAAACTGAAACTCAGAGTGTTGTACCAGTTGAAACAGATAGCTCTGTTTCGTCAGAACAAAGATGCGAGGCACTGGCTCTTGTCCAGTTTCAAGGTGTAGCACCAAAATGTTCCATCACATGGTCTCTGCAGATTAACTTCCTGCACATAAGATTTTACAAAGTGCCAGAACGGCTAACACTCTCTTTCATTGTAGGTAGAAGAGAAGCTCTCGTTTTTCCAACCCGCTGCTGCTTATTTTTGGTCAGCTAGTTGAAAGAAGTTGCAACAAAATAAGACCTAAATTCAAGAAGTTTGTCTAAAAAAACAATAATTTAATTGAAGTTTTTATATTTGTGTTCACATTATTCTTTAACCTATTAACTAAACTCTGCAAGCAATTTTGGTTTTTGCTTTTAGGTTAAAGTTTTTAGAGGTACGGCAACTTTGACTACTTTATTCTACTTCTGTAATTTACAGCAAAACAAAGCAGACCTGGTTTGAATGAGAAGGTAAAAAATGACTTAAGTGTTGACAGACAGTTGGCTGATATTCTCAACAACTGTTAGGATTCCTTCTGTTTCAGAAAAGGCTGGAGAGAATACAGACATGCACATTTAGTAAAACAATGAACGCCAGTTTAATAAATTAGTTAGGATTAGCAGCGTTGGTTGGGGCATTTGATGATGTCATCCAGAGCTAATTTGACATAGCATGCCAAAGTTCCTAATTTTCTCTTTTTGCTTTGGTTGCTGTTCTGCTTCAGCATAATTGGTAGCATTATGGCATCATTCCCCACAATCTGACAAGTACACCTGCTGAGGCATGCTGGGTCTTTTCATTCTGAGTTTGAGTTTGTCAGCACTTTCCTGAGTATTAATCCTCCTTACTCACGACTCTGACATGCACCGTCAAGAAAGGCATGCTGGGAGATAAAAGTGGAAAATCCCACAGCATAGCCTAAATTGTGATTGCCAGGCAGAGCAATATGGAACTCCAACGTGCTCATAATCGAATAAGTAAATAGAACATTATCAAATAGATTCATAAGACCCAGTACATAAATTCAATTTGAATACTTCATTCAGCCTAAAGAGAAATTAAATGTTGCCGTAACTCATATCATTAAGTATCTTCAGATTATTGTAGATAGCGACGCCGAGGGGAGGAAGTATAGCAGTCAGTCTTGCAACTAATCTGAAGATGCTGTTGATTTATGACAGTTTCATGACTGTTATAATAGAGACTTTTTCTGAGGCTTTCTTAATTAATTCTGTCAGTTTATTTTCACAAAGTAAGCTTGCATTTTTCATCAGTTTTTCCTGATGGTCTATGTATTCCATACTTACACTTTGCAGCAGAATGACTTTATATTTCAGTTTGTATCAGTGGTTGTAGTTCAATACATTTTCTGTCTGAATCTAAATCCAGGGAACCGTGGCAATCTAAAAACTCTGAAAAAGTATGGGATTCGTTTGATCTTTGACTTGGTCTGGATAAGAAAACTGAAAAAAAAATCCATTTTTCATTTCCTTAAAAACAAAAGTCTAAAAATGCTTATTAAATCCACTGGGTTTTACACTAATTTATATTAAAGAGACATAACACATATTTGATTTGTCACATCACATCTTCTGTGTTTTGATTTTGAAACGTAGGTACACTCGTTCTGAAATCCAACAGGGTCGTTTCTTTATGTGTTTGGCCTCTGGATAACTCATCTAATGGATCTAAAATTGCAAAGATGCTTGCCAACATCTTTGCAAACATTATATAAGTTGCCATTTAGCCTCTGTTTCGTCCAACATCTTCAATTGCTTATTTGGCAAGTCAGCTCTCATCTCAGTTAGTCCAGGTGCCACAAAAGTAGTGAAATAGCCCTTTACTAGACATTAACTGATTTTATTATTACATTATTTGTGGTAATAAGACCAAAATATCATTCAAGGAGGCTTAAGAGTAATGTTTTCCACTTGAATGTCCATAGAGCATAGAACAAAAAATATATAGAAATTAGACTCTAGAAAGTCATGGAATATTGAAATAGAAATCCTGTAAACAGATGCATGCCGTGCAGGGCATAAGCAACACCCAGCTTCACATGTTTACTGTGATCTCTTGAGTAAACTCACCTGCTGACGTCAGGCAGCATAGTGCAAGAAGCATCAAAGGAATGCGGGATCTTTGAGCCATTTTGTTTTTTCTTGCAGCCTCTGATGTGATGTCAGTGGGTTGAGTTGCAACTCTCTCTGTTTTTGGCAAAGATTTTCTTCCCCGTAAATGGGTCTACAGGAAGCCACCTTCCAGCTCCAGCTGCAAAGTGAATAGAAATAAAAGATGTCAGCTGGGGAAGAAAGTCAAACCTGAGCATGAACAAACAGCAGGGGTGACTGGGCAGTGCTATGTCTGTGCCGTGGGAGCGATCAGATGAGACAAGAGGAGCAGCCAGTTTGCAGACCAGGGGATTAATTTGGGGGGTTAATTGGGGGTAATGCACGCTTCAAAGGGCCATGCTGCAAACAACTCTGTGGAAGGTCAGAGTGTGTAAAAAGTGCAGGAGTGACTTAATTAGAGGGTGTTAAACACTCTGCAATATGCCACAGATTATAAACACACTTTCATTAATGGCATCAAGACACACTGTGACCTGCCAGTGGGGTCTGGAAGTAAGTAGCTCGATACAATCACACACATCAGCGTGAACTTGCAAGCAGGAAAAATTAAAGTTCAGCATTTTGTGCAAGAATCACACAATATTTTTTCTCTGTACAAACACAAGAATCAAACACATAAAGTGGTGTTTAGAGTTCAATGGCAAAAACTTGAAATTTATTGCAATTAACTGTGTATCCTAAAACTTCAAAAAACAAAAAAAAGATTCATTTTGAGGAAATCCTACAGAAAGCTCAAACCAACTACGACTCCTACACACTCCATACACTGTGCACATTTCTCATGAAACATATGGTCCAGATAAAAGTCAAGCACACCGCTACCTTAAGTGCTACCTATTTTCTTCATGACAACCAGACTTAAACTGTACCCAAGTCGATGTAAAATCCATGTGTGCGAGGTACTGTAACAGGAAGCCCACGCGTTCCCAGCTTAAAAGCAGCACCTTGGACCAGAATGGAAGCCGCAAAGAGGAGGCACATGTGCACACGTATGTGCACTGCAGTGAACCCGAAAAGTGTGCATGGGAAGTGATGCACAAAGCGCTTAGGTGCATCACTCTGCAGTGCAAGCAGCGTTCACGAGACAAAAGGGCCTTTCAGTGTGCGGCAGCTGCATGGGCTGGGAAGTCTTTTTTGGAAGATCTTGACAAATATTACACTGTTAGCTCATCAGGGAGGATTAGTGCCCCTCTGTTTGATTTATGCTACTCCTTGACATTCACCTCCTTACTAACTAAACACAGTGAGTCCGTGTCGCAACACTTTTTGGGAAGCAGAGACCACAATCAAAGGCAAATTGCTGCCGTGTTCTTCTCTTCTGCTGCGCTGCAGATTAGCCGGGCTCTACCCAGGTATATTAAAAGATTTACAGAGACGTTTTCAACCTGGTGTGAGATAACTCTAGCGGTTTTCCACCTAAAGCTATTGATTTTCTTGTGGCAACACAAAGAAAGTCTGGAAATCGCATCAGAACACGGAGAGCTTTGAAGGAGCTACCATATTCTCCTGAACACTGCTGAAACCAAGCGACATACTTGTGGTGGCTTCAGTGTTAAAGCCCTGGCTTCCATCTATCATCACCACTGCCTCCTGTGCATGTTGTGTTGCTAGGAACAGTGTAGAGATGTTATAGTAATCACAGAGGGATATCTTAGTAGACTGTCTGTATTACATGTTGCATCTGGACGACTAAGCTACTAATCTGAAACAAGCTTCTATGGCCTCCTGTAGTTAGAGGATTCTCACAGTACGGTAGTACGGGTACAAACAATTCTTTCCATGTCCATTCCATTACACTTATACATTTATTGTTAACACTTATTGTTATTTTGATTTTGATGCAAACACTTGAACTGACTTCTGTTGTAGTTGTCGAGCAATCATGCACACTTTGTTGCTTATTACCTTTTGCAGGTTTGCTTTTGAAAATGTAACACTGTGATTTTAAGTAGCTGAAATTAGCAAGATAACAGGCTAGCTAGCACAGGTAGCCAACCTGCAACTGGCTGCTTAGCCAGGCCTGTCACAATAACACATTTTACTCAGTGATAAATTGTCCCAGAAGTTATTACGATAAGCAATAATATTGTTATATTGAGATCATTTTCAATATTACATTGGTAATAATGGTATTATAATGTAGGCGCAGGCTCTCAAAGATTAATAAGCCTTTATTTCTAATAAATAGTTAACACTGGAACTCTAAGACATTTTGAATGTCCAAAAGAAATAAACAAGAACTGCTGAAAAACAACAAATAAAATTGATACTGAAGTCTCTACAAGCAAAACTGATATTCAGACCAAGGCACCAGGCTGAAATCATTCATCATCCAAACATAAAAGAGAGAGAGACACAAGAAAAACAAACAATTGTGAAAATGGAAATGATCAAGCTTGTTTTGATTTATCATGTTTTTAACTGATTTATTGCTTATTGCGACAGGCTTGTGCTTAACGAAAATGAAAATGGCAGGTTGTAGTCTTTTTGCGACCTGAAAAATGTCCAATCAGCTGAGCTGGTGGTGGGAAGGAATAGTGAAGAGGTATTCTTTCAGCCAGCTGACCAGCAGTGTGGAGCGGGAAAAGGACATGAGTGCATTACTGTATGCTTTATTCTGCTGAATAAAACTGCAGGTACTTTTTCAGATATCTTAGCAAGGTGGGGCTAAGATATCTGAAAAAGTACCTGCAGTTACTTTTTTTGTGGTTAAAAACAAAG
Source organism: Girardinus metallicus (assembly GCA_903067095.1). Classification (NCBI taxonomy): domain Eukaryota; kingdom Metazoa; phylum Chordata; class Actinopteri; order Cyprinodontiformes; family Poeciliidae; genus Girardinus; species Girardinus metallicus. The sequence goes on from CAEGAE010058771.1 coordinate 39,335, forward strand.
TATGTGCCACTGTAGAGATTTTTTGTTTTTTTTTTGCTTTGCTTGGTCAACTGTACATTTCAAAATTAATTTATTTGTCAAACAAACATTTTTTAAAGTAAAAATTTTAACTTGCCAAATCGAGGCCTCATTACTGCTAAACCTGCAGAATAAAAACCAATGGCTAGAAGATCTCAAAACGTGGGACATCAGGTCAGGACCTAAAGAAATTCAAGACCAGACGAGAAACAAAGTCTGTGTATATATCATTCTGGGAAAAGTTGCAACACCATTTCTAAGGCTTTACGACGCCAACGAATCGCAGTGAAAGCCATTATACTCAATGGAAGAGTGGTGCTCCTTCCCTGGGGTGTCCGGACCGAATGGCATTGCTCCAGTGATTTATTTTCTTTCTTGTTTTTTAATCCAAGATTGTTTCTTATTCCCACTGTCCATATTTAAAGCAAATACGGATGTTGAGAAAGAAGTGACAAACAACAAAAAGTCTCCTATTAAAGGTGGGAAAACATTTCAAAGGCTGACATAAAACATTGTAAATTTACTATTTTACCACCAGCTGCTCAGATGTCATTCCTTACTCTGTAACACACCACATGTTTTTTGACAACGCCTATATTTGTAGCAGGCCAACATGTAACGTTACAACAACATGACTAATAAACTGTGGAGAGGTTTAACTAAACAACATGAATCCTAACTGACTTCTTTATCTTCTTATCCCACATATCCATGTGTACAAGACTAACCCCCGAATCCCCACTTTTATACTAATCACAATGAGCGACTGATTTTGTAGAGGTGTGCTTCTTTGCTTTACATAATCTTATTCCTTCAAGCACAAGTGCTACAGTTACATTCATTTACTTAAATAATGCTAGTAAAGTGAAAGTAGAGAAAGAAAAAACACCAAATATTTGTTACATGGTACAAATGTTCTAAGAAATACTCAGCTGGTTCCTTCTTTTCTAACTTTAATATGCTACCTCATGCAGAAAAAGTAACAATTCAGACAATACAGCGAGTCTTTTATTTTTTTTTTTTACATGTTTCTATGTCTGTAATAAGGCAACACAACACTGTGGCAAACAGTGATAAGAAGCAAGCAGCATTGTTAGGCAGGGCTGGTATCTTCCACATCTACTCTGGTCTTCCTTAGCATGCAAAACAACACAGTGACTGCAGGATCAAACACAATGTGGAAAGAGCCATCTTGGACAGAATTTAGCCTCAAAACACACGACTGCGTTTATTGTTGTTAGGGGTTTTGGAGAAGGTATGTCCAGAACCTGACAACCATGAGAAGCTGTCCAGGAGTCTGCAGCTCGGCCTGCTGCTGGCAGGTAAGGAGCGAAGCTTTGCACGGAGAGACAGACGACGTCAGATGACACAGATATAAATTCAGATTTCATACCTCGTTCGAAAAAGTACTGATAAAAAAAAAAAACAAGTAAAAAGTCTGTAAGCCACCAACACTAAACAAAGACATTCAATCATAACATATTTCAACTGACTGTGCCTGTCTTCTGCTGTGAACTTATCAAATAAAAGATGCTTTGAAAGATATGGACAGTTTTTTTTTCTGTTATTTAAATTGCAAAAGAATTCCATGGACTAATGTTATTTTTTGTACCGTTATTCCATGGTATACTCAAACTGCTCTTATTCAGTACTTTTATGCCAGTTACCAGCCCTCTGACAACACCAAGCAAATAACTGTACCTAGCATTTTAGAAGTGATGTTCACCATATTTACAAAAAACATCCCCTATGTTTAGAACCTGATGCAAATTTTTTATCATACAGTAATGACTAAGCATGAAGTAATTATCACGATATCCAAAATTCATGGTTTCAAAACCAGTGAAAGTTTCCGTCGTACTTTTCCGACGGTTTAAAACCCGTTTAATGAGATGCCATGCAAAAAGCCAGGCAGGCCGGACTTCTATCTGACCTAACCCTCCCACCACCTGTAGCTGCACACTGTCGGTCAGCTGGCTGACCAGCTCAAGTCATTTGAATCAAGGACAAACTGTTAGCAAGGTACAAGTGGCAACTGCAGGCTAGCAACCTGGCAGACAAGCTTGACCGATTGACTAGATAATAGAGTAGCAGATTTAACACGGCACTTGTTAAATCTGTTGTTCTATAAACGTGGAGTCACAGGTGGAACAGAAGCTGCTGCTTCAGCCAGAAAAATGTTTGAAATCTGACATGAATACAACAAGTCAATCATTTTAGAGGAACACTGGCACTTCCTGCAAATTTCCACAAGTTCAGTGGATGACTCTTTCAACGTTTTAACAACATCAAGATGTAAAAATGTAAATATCTTTCACATAACAGCATAAGCTAGCTAAATGCAACTTTGTCAAAGGTAAACTGGAGCTTTCCAATTCCGGGATGGGACTTACGTGTTTTTACACCTGGGCACTGTCTGTGAAAACATTTTCACCCCAGTGGTAGGAGGTTGCAGGGTCTCAAGATACTTGCGTTCTACAAATGTGTATTTAATAATGGACACATGCACATCCAGAACATGTTTTGTTTTTTTTTCCCTGCACAATGTCTTCATTCTCACTACTTGACTTTTCTATTGTATTTTGGTTTTCTACAGTGTTAACGGCGACCGTGTTTCTCTCTATTTAGCAATACGAGTCACTTGCATTATTTGTGTTATATTATATTTATGTATAATGTATTATATATTATATAATGTATTATATTTATATTGTCGTTAAACATCAAACAACATTTGAAAAACAATGTTCCAAAAATACTGACAAATTATGGCTATTTCACGTTTGAAGTAGCCAGTTAGCATCCCCAATGCTACTGTTCTAGCTGATGCATTGAACCGGGCGTGAAGCAGCATGCACTAAACGCTTTTGTTCCCCGGAACAAAGGAACAAAACTAGAGCCTTCCTTAAAACAACAAACACATGAAATAAATGTAAAAACATATAAACACGTTTGAAGACCCAGAGTAGACTTCTCAAGGCCAAACTTTAAGACGATTAAATTTAAGGATTCTAGTGACTCTTTAATCCCTTGTAGAAATCTTGACTCTTAATTCAATTCAGTTTGTTTGTACAGAAGCAAGTTACAACAAATGTCATCTTAAGGCACTTTACAAAAAATAAAAAATAAACTGTTTCAATTCAGTCATGCATACATTAATAGATAACTTCCCTGATCTTTAAATCTCAGCTGGTTTCTTGCGTCTCTTGTGACGTCATCAATCCAAATACAAACAAGTAGCATTTGCAGTGAAATTAATACATTACGACTCAAATATAATTTGTAATTGGTAGTGTATATTTTTTTGTCAGATAAATACAGCAGAGGGCAGTATCTTTACGATCTGTTACAATAGAAACCTTTTGTTTCTATTGTAACAGATCTAAATACAGATCAGGGGCGTCTGCTGCTTACATTTGTCAGACAATGCCCTCTTTTTAACGGAGTTGCCAATATATTTGTTGACCGATTAGAAGTCCTTATCCCAAATGTTGCACCCATGTTTTGTCAGTCACGTTTCGCCCCACAACAACGCGTGGAGTGCCAGCCTGACAGCACACTCACAGCCCCACTACCTCCGCTACAGAGCTGAAGGGAATATCACATTGGCAAAACGTTCTCCACGTATGTTTCTGGGTTTGTTTTTGTTTTCATAGATTAGTAAGAAAAAGTTGTAAAGTGGGTGTAAGAAGCCGTGTCTTAATGTAATAAGCTATTAGCGCTTCAGCGAGAAAGAATGAAGCGCTGCATGTCAGCGGACGCACGAGACAGATGTTCAGCTGGATAGAAGTTTCCGCAACAAGCTAAAACCGGGTTCTGATACACCGCCAATACACCGGGGGGTGTTGAGATGTTGTTTTGAACAGCAAGGTGCTTCTGAAAATGTTGGGGGGTTTTTTTAGGTAAAAGAAAAGAAACGTCAAACCGTTAGCTTTAAAGGAAGAGCGGACGTACCACGAAGAGTCCTCACAAAATGCCCTGAAAAACTTAGTGGAAGTCACTCCGGTTGATTGGGGGGGGGGGATGAAAGTCCTTCTCCTCTCTCGTCTCTGCCGTCGGAGTGGTAGTTTTGTTGAAGGAAAACGACTGTTCGCAACGTTGTCCTCTCACAACGCCCCGTACTAAAAGTTTTTAAGTTCACGAGCGTCTATCTGCCCGTTTTACTGCAAGGGTTTTCGAGGAGGGGCGGGGCCTGAGGGAGGAGGAGAGCTGCGAGCGAGAGGAGAGAGTCCCTGAGCAAAGCGCGCGGTCCCTTCAGACGGCACTGGGTAGCTCTACAGAACAGACAGGGGGACCGCTTTCCTCACAGATGTCATGAGTTTGATCCATATTTGGCATACGGTCTATTTGTCACTCGCATTTGCAATACCATGCAAAACCTCAATTATCCTGTAAAACCACAATCTAGGTCAGTCTCATTGCATGGGGATTCAGCGATGTTTTTCAGCCATCTTCAGGTTATGAAGATGGCTGACTAATTAAGACTGCTGCTAGTGATGACGCACACATGAGCAAATCTGACAAACACATAAACTAGAGTGACATCCTATTGTTACTCCATTTAATGTTTTTTTATTACACCCCCTACAGTGGACAGTGGAACATTTCATAGTGAGGAAAATGTCCCACACGGCATCCTTGGGTACCTTGCTGGAGCATACTAAACCTCAATTCAAGGATTAAGGTGGGTTAATAAATATTTTTGGCAACATAATATACATATACACCCCACCGCATGCTGCTGCCACCACCGTCTATCAAAATGGGGATAGTTTGTTTAAGCTGATATGTGTGGAAGGAGAATCTACTCAGTCTCCACTCTTCCATAAAGGCCAGATTTGTGTTTAGGTGAGTGACTGAATACCATTACATGTCACACTCTTCAGATATGTATTTGTATAACATTTTGATTACCAATTTGCAAGGCATGACAGATAAGAAGACACACGACAGGCAGACACTGTATACTAACTTACAGGAAATCCCTCCCCTGCTGTTTTCAGCTGCTGAGGAATGCTTACTTGCTGGCCTTTGCTATGTAGCGTTAGCAGTAGGAAAACAATGGTTCTTAACTTTTCAGTTAGAATAATTGTGACACTCTTGGTAATTAAACTCTAATATATACCGCTTTACTCATTTTGTGATTATTTCACCTTCTTGGAGTTTTACTCTGTTGTGGTTTTCCTGTATAGCTGCAGTCATTTCCTCATCAAAATCTAAGTACCGCTTTGCACATGTATACACAATATTCCTATAAAAAATAGCTTTACTTACTGCTACCAAAGTACAAATGCTACGCTTAAACCAAATTAATTTCATAGTCCTTGTCTTAATCTTTTCCCACAGATATATTGAATTATGCATCCAAATGAACTCTGCAGAGGTTGCTGTTTATGAGCAACAATTGATCACAGCAGCTGACTGCGCAGAAGAAATGAGACAAGGAGCATGTGATGGGACTTAAGCTTTCTAGTCATGCTAGAATGTCAATTTATGATTTAATACAGAGGCTTATTGTCTTTACTTAGATTTTTCTTGACACACATGGTCTATTACTCTGCAGCTGTAGAATCAACAAATCACTTGAACACAGCCAAACAGCATGAAATAGGTTGATGGACATACAAAAAAATAAACAACACATCATGCAAAGATCTAAAGAAATTCTACAACAGACGAAAAACGAAGTATCTCTCAGTATGGAAAAGGTCAAAATATTCATTCCTAAAACTGCGGGAGTCCAGTTAGCCACGGTTAGCCTCAAATGGAGAAAACATTTTAAAAGTGGTGAACCTTCCCTACTCTTAGCTGATCTGCTAAGAGTAGAAACACATCACAGTTTTACTTTTTATTTATTTTGGGGTTTTTTTAGGAATTTCTTCCATTTTCTTTTCTGAAAAAATGCTTACTTGCTTTGATATGTGTGATCTTGACCACTGTGCAACTGGGTACAACTTTAATTTCAAGGAAGCTTAGTCGCCAATAAGAAGATGGCACCTGTGACAAGAAGGAAGGAAACGTTTGCTGTGGAAAATATACAAAAGCACATTGATTTGCAGATTTGGAAAGTTGAAAAGAAAACATGTTCCGTGGAGCACATCACTTTGCATTTCATACATCTGCGGGTTTCTGCTAAACTGTTGGGGTAATACAGCTGAAATGAAGAACAAAGCATGCTACAGGGCATTGAAAAGAGGAGAACTGACATTTTGTGGCGCATGGGTACCATCTTCTGCATCAAATCTCATGCAACTAGTAGAACAAAATATCACTAAGTGAAGCAGCATGAAATACCAACCTGTGTTCACAGGAAGAAAATACTAAATTCATCAGGAACGACCAAACATTGGTGTCAAACTCAGGACCAAATGGCCTTTTCCTCTGGATAAAGACCCCACTCTGTAAAAAAAAAAGTGGATGATATTTGTAAAATCTTGCTTAAAAATGATTTTATATGCTCTGTCAGTCACTGGGCAGTAGGTGTGGTACACCCGGGACAGGTTTCCACTTATTCAGATTTCAAACGGTTTTAAAACTGTATATCAGGAAAAATTTGGGTATATTATAGAGGCCATGATGAAGACTTAATCCAGTGATAAAGGGGTCAGACCAAACTATGAAGTCAGTGAAGAATGATGGAGGGGAGCTATTAAATGATTTATAAGTTGACTACAAAATTCATTTTAATCTGATGTGAACATGGCCCCAAGAGAACAATAAAAATTGAACTGTGTTTTTCTCCCTTTTTTTTTAATTTTTTTTAAAGAAAACAGTATCATCAACATCTGCCTATGCCTGCTCCTCGTCACCAGTAATCCTTCCGGTGTTCGTGGGCGGGATCTCCAGGCACACTCTTGGAACGATGTTGTCTCGATTGAGAGAGTCAGACTGTCATGTTTGGTTTTCTGTAGATGATGCGGTTCTGTGTGCATCTTCAAGTCGTGATCTGCAGCATGTGTTGGAGGCGTTCGCAGCTGGGTGTGAAGTGACTGGGATGAGAGCCTGTTTCTAAAAACCGTACGTCATAGTTTTCATCTGGAAAACGATTACCTTGATCTTCCTGGTTTGCACCTCAGTAACTGACCCACCCAGAGAAGTCAAAGTATCTTATTTCTTGTTTCCACTGAGAGACAGGTACGGGTCGGTGTTTTATGGTTTGCCGTATTTAGAAAAGTCTGTCCACTGTAAGTTGGACTGGTCATTCCAGTTCGATGACATATATGAAGCACTAGCATGTTAGTGCTTGTCGCAATCAGTGACGTTTTTCTTTCCCTCAAACGATGGAATGTGTCATGTGACACCAGTCACTCCACCCTTGTGGATCTACAACTGAAGGGGGTCCAGGAATGGTGCGGTCCGGGTCAACTGTATGGACAGCTACTACAGTGGAAACAGACAAAAAAAAGTGCATCAAATCGCACACACCAGTGCCGCTTAGTGAAAACGAGGCAATAGTGACACCGATTTAAAAAGTGACGCTCTCAATTTACTCGTCCTCATCTACGGTCATGTAATATGGATCATTGTTGAGGGAATGCAATCTTGGATACAGTCTGCATCTCAGGTTTGTTAAGAAGCAGTGGTTCCTCAGGCCCCCTTTTCCTACATGTTTTAGATGTGCCTATGAAATCCAGCACACCTGATTCAAATGTTTGCATGACCTTCTCTGCATGCCATCTATTGCTACTGAAATCTGTTAATCACCCAGTTATTTAATGTAAAATTGACCTTTTTGAGCTTTACTTTTGATGTATTGATGGTTCTGAACTGGTCTTCAACAGAATGTAACTAATCGACAGCAAAAAAGTGGAAAAAGACGGTACGGGGTGTTCTGTAAAGGTTAGCTAGATTTTGGTGGACAACGTTAACCCCATCCAAAGTCACCGCAGTGGTTAAATTCCAAGGTCTGGAGCCTGGGCCAAGAAACTGCTGGGAATTAAACTGTGAATTCTGCATCACATTAAAAAGTGCTTAGAGAGACCTGGAGGTCATCATCTGTCTGAAAGCTAAATCTGAACCAGAGGGGGGTTATTTCAACAGAACAATGATCTTTAGATTGGCCCCGAAAAAACATTGCTTATTATAGAAAGAAGATCCTCAAACATCTCACCGCTGAACGAGTAATGCGTGGATGAATGTTTCGACATTTCATTAAACTACTCTAAGAGAATGGTGGACAACTACAAATGTTACTCAGAATAAAAGAAAACAGCAAAAATCTTAACATTTACAAGAAAAACAGAACCCACAATCCACAGAAACATCTGAAATTTCTTTGAATGAAACATTTTTTTGTTTTTTTGTTTACATTTGCAGCCTCACAGAAAAGACGGAGTGCATCTTTCTTTTGAAGCTTTTGTATTTAACAGTGAACAGAATATGTCTGGATCACCACATGAATCCCTTCTGATTCGTACAAGGTCCATGTCTGGCTTGGGAAGAGATTGTTTCTGGACACCGGCCGACTTGTGCAGCAGGGTGGTGAGAGAGGGTCAAAAAAAAAAAAAACAGCATCCTTCTTCCTTTCACTTTTTCAAACACACGAAGCCAACAAAAAAAATGTCCAAAGTTAACACCAGCCTCCTCCAGCTGGCTCTCACCAAGAGTTGGACGGTGCCGAGCAAATCAGTCCTCAGTGTTCTCCCTTTGATTTCAGACACCCATAAACAGTAAGAAAAATGGAAGGATTTTTATCGCCGTACAGCACTGGTGTGGTTGTAAAAATCAGTATTGTGTGGTAAATCATTTCCAACCACACATCTGAGCACCATTAAGACTGGTACCTCTCCTTCTAATTCTTTCTCTTTTTTTAAGCACTCCATATGCTCTTTGATCAATCAAAACATCTTTGCTTGTTTTCAAACTTTCACCACCTGCATATGGGGCGCGTTAATAACCAGAGAGGTTAGGTCATAGTTAATAAAAGACTTTGATTGATAACAGGTACCTGCACGTAAGCCGTTGATCCCGATGTTGTTGTCGGCTCTCCTCCTGACAAAGTCAACTCGGGAGCCAAATATGTGCATAACTTTCAGATTCCTGAAAAAAAGAAATTATGATTTAAGGTCCAATAACCAGGAGCAATCCACTGCACTACCTCAACATTTCCCCATCCTGACGTTTTCACATAGTTGAAACATGACACACTGCATTCACTGTCTTGACCTTGTTCACGTTTTGTTACATTAGAGCATCGCTGAAATTTGTTGAGCGTTTATTTTGCAGAACAACACAAGGTAGCGCATAACAGCGACGCAGAAGGAAGATGATGCAGGGTTCAATTGATTTTTTTTAAAGAATTCTTTCAAGAAATTCTAAGTATTATTCTGTTTAATTATTATTTATTTACTTTTTTAAAGTGCTATGTATTTAAGTGTTCTCCTTTTATGTTTTTATTTGACGTGCTTAGTGTTGTTAGTCGTTTTGCTTGATTCCTGTAAAGTTTGTGAGTGTTTAGAAAAGGGTTATGCAAATACAGCGTATTACGATTACTGTTATAAATTCAAATTTCAAAATTGGATTTTTCCAGTTTGCTTTAACACCCCTATCTAAAATCCCCCTCCAAAAAAATTGCCTTCAAAAGACACCCAATCAGGAAAAAGACTCTCCCTGTCAGTAATCTAAAAACTGCTTTCTACATCTTTGGCTCTGAGCCTCTCTTCATCCTGATTCTTTCTGGTCTCCAGTGTACAGTGTGTCCCCCTTTATATGATCCTGCGGGTGAAACAATCCCTGGTAAACAGTTCCACCTCTGAGGATTACAATTTGCTATGTACAGCATGTGCACTGTGTATTGTATAGCCTTCCATAAGTCATCACAGTTTCACCGTTTTCAAAAAGACACTCCTTTTGCAAAGTGACTGCAAAGTACCCACTGTGAAACTGATTTAGTCCAGTTATTTTTGTCTTAGGTATAATACTGCGTCATTTATTTATAATCAAGCTGCTTCGGAGAAAACAAGAACACAATCAAATGAAACAGTATTGGGCAATTTAGAATAACTCATGTTTCCAGGCCATGTCTACTTGTTTACAGAGGAGTAATAGTTCATCCATTTTTAAAATAGCCAGTGCTACCCCTCACTTATGGAACATCAGGGGGCTGAGCCTTCCTTTATGACCTCCTCCCATCTGAACAAGCTTCCTGTTATTGTCAGCCAAACGCACGCGCACACACACAGCACACACACAGCACACACAAATGTGACCATATGTACTGCCAGGATTCCAAAATCTGTTCTGCGTGCCACTGTTACACTTTCCCCTTCCGAACAGCCCCAAATCTGGTCCTGGTTTGCAAGAGTTAAAAAAAAAATAATAATGCTTTAAAGTTAAATATATCTATATCCCACTATGTATCATTGCTGTTTTCATCTACCAAAATTGAGAGTTGTCATGAATTTTTGCAATATAATGGAGAGTCAACACGTCATTTAAAACATTTTTCAAATAGCAAATATTTGTGTTATGAACTGGCAGTGGAAAAGCTCATGTCCACATATGACGTCCCATTGCACGGAAAGTCATATCCAATTACATATTTTTGCTTCTGGCTCCATCTTGTGGTCAAAAAAATATAAACCAACAATGCCTTCAGGCTGTTATTGGATCATTATGCAGCAGCAATATAAAAAATGTGCTATTGTCCTACACAAATCATGTTATAAATTACACAATTCACCAACATAAACATGCAAAAAATATGATTCTGTTTTGCATCATGCAGTTAAAAAAAAAGATTCAATGACTTTCAAAAAATTCAGGAGAAAATCTGTATACCTCATGGTTAAATAGATTGCAGAGCAACCAATATAGGCAATAAGTTGAAGTTGATTGTACAATTTTATCAGTTTATTGTGACTTTGGTGGAACTTCTGGTTGCAGACGAGGAGAACCACCTAAACCCACCAGTTTGGAGAAGCTCTAATCCAATCATTCATCTATCCTAATTTAGTCCTTGTAAAACTTGCACAAATTGTTATACCTGCCCATTTTTCTGAATAGTTGCTTGCTGCCTTATATTAACTAAAAGGTGCCATCATCAAACATACTTTTTAGTGTGAGTGTGTCATTGGCATTGTTCTTTCAAGCGATGATAATTGCAGCAAATTTCAATCAATGTGAATCCACAGCAAGCAGAGGTTCATATGATTGTCAGGGCTTCTCTGTCCTGCATGTTCTGTATTTAGTTAGTCATTTCTTCTTGTTGTTTTTTTGTTCACTTGGTGGGCGGGGTTTACCTGCTGCCCAACACGTGGTTTGGATGAGTGGGTAATTAACACGGTTCTCCATGAATTAATGGCATGTTGAGAAGGTAATGCGATCATTTGAATCAGCTGCTTGGGAGCAGGGAAGCATTTAACTTAACATGTAGGGCAGTAAGCCTGAGGACCAGCTTCAGGAACCATTACTGCACTCCCCCTTCGTATATAACTAAACAAGCCTTTATTTGGAATGACAAAGGTTCACAATAATCCAGTTTTGTCATGATATTAGTTGCTTAAAGGTCTTAATTGGCATTATTTAATAACACTTGGTTGTGAACTTGACTTTTTAGGCTGCAAATGTAAATTGAAATATAGAAGTTAACATACCTTTCTGAATTGCTACCTTGTTTCCCCTCTTACATATGGGCTTCAAAAGCTTAGAAACAGTTTCCTGTGTCAGAATCAATTGATCGGTGATTGATTTCCTGGTGTTTTGAAAGGAACCGAAAGTCTGCACTTAGCAGGATTGCTTAAACCTGGCTTGATTAGGATGTTCCTCTGCAGCTTGGTAGGACATTCATAAAAGCGATTAGACCAGCCTGTTCTGGACGACTTGCTCAAACTTCTTATTTTTATTCTGGCTGAGTTTACTTTTATAAAACAGCCTCTAGGATTAATAATAAAAATGCTTTCCAATCCGAATTACATGTGGAATTAAACTTTGAATGAAACCGCAAGACGACGTCTTCAGTTCTTGCACAGGCTACTTTTTATTTTCAAATAAATTTTACATGCTGTCGTAAAATAAACTAATGGAACAAACTTGGACATGTAAAATATGGTCGATTTACACTCGACTGTTCAGTTCACAGGAAGCGATCCTCCGTCCACTTTCAGTGGACTTGGTAAAAGTCATTTGTCCCCATATCGTTCGCAATCTAGACTATTTTGAGTAATGAAGATCTTAATGCCGGCTGAAGGGTTGATTTGTATACCTTTCACTGCAAATGATTAACTTATGTGGCTTTTGGTGACCTACGAGTCAATACTCCTTATGGAAAGGGCAGGAAACAGGGCAGCTAATGCTAATGTGGGGCTAATTTGTCATTACAAATATGGTGTGTTAGATTTCACATTTTATATCTCAGAGATTTTTTTTTTCCTGTTTTGCTGAAGCTACCTTGCCTACCAGCTTTCGCATGCGCGAGCTATTTCGGTTTAAGGCCGTCCGCTAAGCTAACTGAGCTGCTCAGCATTTAAACGCATCTTCTGTTTAAGTGAGCTTCAGCGCTCACTATGTCCAGTTGTTCAGAGTCAGAAGTCTCCTGTAGTGACAGAAAGTTGCCATTTTGTTATGTCCTCCTAAACATTACTATTTAGTTTTATTTTTTCATAATCTTCTTAAACTCATTATTTAATAATGTTGGAAACGATATGGCGCGTGCTAGATATAACGCAAAGACCAATCAGTTGTAGAGGCTGTAGAGGGCTATAAATGTGAGATGGTTGCTATAGAGACGCCTGCGACTGAAGAGCTGAACTCAGGAGACCGACAGATTTTGGAGGTTATTTAGGTATGTAGCATGCTAATGGAAGACTAAATTGAATATTTCATGTGCGAAAACACCTATTGGTATGGCAGTTATTATTTCATCAACAAGAAAAAGACCTATGTGCAAGCGAGTCTGTTTAAAATAAATGTTTAGTTAAACGCCTTTGTAGGAAAGTGAGGACGCTAGCAAAACGTTAGCGATGCTAGGTGTTGGCGGGAATAAGTTTCGGTAAAACTTGCCTTTTCTTCGTTGCGATTATTTTAAAAGGTAAAATAATGTCATGGATGGGTTTTAAGCCAATACGTTGCCCCTGCTTTAGACATTAAATGGGTTCTTAAATCAAAATCATGCTGGAGTTTTTAGTAGAAAATGTACTGTTGAGTTATTTCCGGAAACCGAACTTGTAATCACGTTCACGGCTCTGGCTACTAACGTTAGTTGCAATGCTAGCTGGCGGTAACAAGGAGAAGCGAATTGACCTGGAGCCGACAGGTGGAAATGTTTAAAGAACTTAGTAGCAGTGTAACGTCCTCCATTTTGTACCGTCTAACACGGTAAGGTTGTACTCACTTGCTGAATACAGGTAAAATCTCCCAAAATGGTTTGCAGTTCTTGGTTCTCTATCTGCTCCTTGTTTTGTTTTTTTTGTTTGTTTGTTTTTTTTCCCAGTAGAATTTATTATCATTGTTGTTCCGAGTTTCAGAACTTGAGAAACTAATCAATATTTTTATTATATTCTTACTCTATGTCTAAAGAATGAATATGTTAAAAGGGCAATCTTAATGGGCGAATAAAAGTTTATAGAAGCAAAACATGACATTGACGCAGGTGTTGGTCTATTTCCTTAGTGGTTCTGATAAGTAGTTACAGGTGCAGCTCAAAATATTTGAATATCATGACAAATGTTTGCCATGATACGTTTGCGAATGCCAATGAACCAACTTGTGCTGCTCTGCTTCCAAACATTATGTGTAGGTTAACAGGCTCTGTAAACACCCATTATTCACACTTTAACCAACCTTGTTCAAGATTGGTCTCTAGTTTGTGGAATCCCTGCGGACGATTATTTTATTTTTACTCTATTTTTGTTTTTTATGAACCATATTTGTGTCTGAATAAATAGGATTGCTTGATTGATTTTGACAACTTGGAATATTAACTACTCGCAGAATGAAACAAGTCAAGACTTCCTTTTTTTTTGTAAATTTGATGATTATGTCTGGTTATGGAAATCCAAAATTGAGTGGCTCACAAAAATAAAATACAATGAAAACGTTACATATTGGAAACTCGTGGTCTCCCACCTTAGTCGGCTAATTAACTGAAAACACCTGCGAAGGTTTCCTGAGCTGTGCTTGGCTTCCACACAATCATGTCCAAAAGCCAGTCTTTTAGACCCTCCACAATGAGGGCCAGCAACAAAAAGGTCAACGCTTAAAAAGCTCCTTGTTCTAGGGTTGTGTTCAAGCTAGAAAGTTCAGTGGAAGGAAAAGATGCACCAGTAACGGAGATAACTGCAGCCTTGAGATGATTGTCAAGCAAAATCCTATTGAGAATGCATGGGCTGATGAGACACCAGACCCAACATGGTAGATGTCCTCCATGCTGATGTCCTCCATGCTGATGTCCTCCATGCTGATGTCCTCCATGCTGATGTCCTCCATGCTGATGTCCTCCATGCCACACTGCATCAATGCGGTAGTTCTTGCAAAAGGAGGCCAGACCAAACTTTGCGTGCAAAGAAATGAACATTGCATATAGATGCGTTTTTTTTATTATTATTGTTATGTATTTCTTAATAATGTTCTAATTTCTGAAACACTGAACTTTGTGCTTCTATTATCTCTAAGCCATAGTCATGACAATTAAAAAAATAAAGGCTTGAAATATTTCACCTTATCTAATAAATCCATGTTAAATTTAAGTTTCACTTTCTCAAATGATTGAGGAAACGTATAGATTTTTGTTTCACAATATTCAAATTTATTTGGGATGATGTTGTGCACAGTGTAATGACTTCGGGTGGGTATTATTTCCTGTATTGCGTGCTCTGCATGTTTGCCCACGGGTATCTTTCACTGAACAAGCTCCTGTGATTGGCCGTTAGAAGGTGGAAAATATTTCCCAGTGTTGTCCGTCACATGAATGGAATCGTCTCTGAAAGCAGACGTCCTTCCTTTTATAATGTCCAGGTTTCACCTGATTCTTTAATAAGGTCTTCTTACTTTGATTTCATGTAAACCTTAGACTAAGAATTATCAGGAGCAAAAATATTGTTCTAACTTGACTTACTGAAAGTGTTGTGTCTTAATTGGAGACATTAACTTGTATATATATTTTTTTGACCTGCAAATTACAGGAAGAACATTCAAACTTTTCACATGTTCAAAATGGCCTGTTTTTATGCACAGTTAAACCATGCATTTTGTACGTTTTTGTATTGCTTAACTTGGTGACCCTTTTTCAGTTTTTTTTTTTTTAATTGCTTTCCTTGCATAGCAACTTTTTAATCAGCTTCTGGAAATGAGGTCAGTGTGGCAGCAGGACATGGGACTATCGCATTAGATTACTAAATAACACTTTCAACTGTTGAACACTGAAAAATACAGAACTATTGAACAACCATGAAGATGCACAAAATTGTGCATCTTCATGGTTTCATAGCACAAATCTATTTTTTTTATTTATTTTTTCTACTGTAGCCATTAAACGTTGCTGAGTTCCTTTTCCAGAAATCACTTTAACCAGATGAGCTGTTTGAAATCTTGGTTTAGTTGTAATCAATATTGAATGAGCCATTTTAATCTTAATAGGTTAGGCATCACTATACTAGATGTATGTTGCAGACGTCGTCTATATTGGTAAGATCTCATTGACAGTTTGTGTTTTTAATTATTCACTTATCAATTGTATCTCATGAAACATTCAGTGAATAAACTGTTACAAGTAGCAATTGAAACAAGGATGTAAACATGATGTTTGTATCCATAAACATGATGGATATATGGTGAGCATCTACCTCTGCTGAACCAACCGCCTACATTAGTTTAAATTCAGATATGTACGGTAGGTGGCGCCATCACTCAACTGAGGAGTGTTTTTTTATTTTTTTATTTTTTTCCTGCCTGAATATGAAAACCATTAGATTTGAGTGAATAAATCATGTGTTCTTTTCTATTTCTAAGCTTTGTCCTTAACATTTCAGAGTGCAGGTTATTTATTTTCACACTGATATATAATAATTCTCTGTCTTGGCCTATTTCGTAGATGTGTGACTATTATTTAATAGAAATGCATGCAATTTTAATTGAGTTTAAAAAAACAGTTGCTGCCTAATCCCAGCATTCATTTTCTGTAAATGCTTATTTTCTCTTATAATCCACACCATTTTTTTAACAATAGCTGTATAGATTAAAAAGTTTTTATTCCTAAATATTGAATTTATTTTCATTCCTGTTTTTTTTGTTGTTGTTGTTGTTTTTTTTTAAGAAATGTTGAATTTATTGGTGTTCCTCTTTAGGGTGTTTTTGATCAGTTTTTTTTTTATTTTTCTTAATGAAAATGTAGAAAATGCCAGTTTCTGGTGTTTTCACTTTCATATAGTATTTGTGAGTGGCGCACTGACCACTAGGTTTGTTTCTTCATCAGGAAGGTGTGTGATGAGCCCTCCGTTACAGCAGAGTGTTCTCCAGGCTCCCTCGTCCCATCGATGCTTTTAAACAGGATGGCTGATGTGAAAGCCTGCCCCTCTGTGAGCGGGAACCCACCTCCGCCAGAGGTCGTAAATCCCAGGAGGCCCGGGCGCCTGACCAATCAGCTGCTGTATCTGGAGAAGGTGGTGATGAAAGCGCTCTGGAAACATCAGTATTCCTGGCCGTTTCGCGAGCCCGTCGATGCTGTAACGCTGTGTCTTCCAGTAAGTGCTTCAGTTGTCAGGCAGTGTTTGACTTTAGGAGTTTTTATGGATGAACACAATATTTATAAAGTATGAGGAAATTCACCAAAAAGAATTAAGGTGTACATGTGCATTCAGGTTCTTTCAAATTGATCCATTTGAAAAAAGTCTAGTGCAACAAAGTCTCTTCAGGAGTGAATGTATCGGTAAATAGATTTTAGCTTGTGTGTGATTTAATCTCACTGCAGCCGTTTATGTAAACGCTAATTCATAATCTGCTCTAGGTCTGGACTTTAACTGCTCCATTCACGGATGTGCTGTGATCTAAACATTTCTTTCTATAAGGTGAAGCTTTTCTACAGCCTCTGACAAGTTTTTCTCCAAGATGGAGAAAAACTTTCTGTGCTTTAATCAGTCAAGTTTATTTTTTCAACACATTTCAGAGACAAAGCAGGTCAAAGCGCTTCATAAAATCATACAGTCACCGATTGTGAAACCAGTCACAAACATGACATGTTGTCAAGTGCTATCATCAATACACATCAAATATGTAAGTGACCTGTCTAGAGTCAAAAGCAACTCTAGACAGTTTCTGGAAGTTTGTTCCAGATTTGTGGCGCATAGAAGCTGAATGCTGCTTCTCCATGATTGGTTCTGCTTCTGATGCAAAAACTGTAAATATTATTCAGATGATGGAAGGCCGGCCCTGCGACAGACTGGTGACCTGTCCAGGGTTAGGGCTGGAGATGGGCACCAGCACCTCCTGACCCTACTAAGGGACAAGGGTGTAATGACGATGGATGGATGGATGAAAGGCCGACTTTGTAACTGTCTTTATATGACTATGGATGTTTTCGCTTAAGGAATTGTATTTAAGGGTGTCAGAGTAAAAAGAGCTAGATGTGTCTCACTTTCCAGATTAAATTTTTTTTTTTTTTACTTTTTAATGTTTTGCTTCTAATGTTTTAAAAAAACATTAAAAGCAAATGTTATTTTTCCGTTTAACTTCAGTTCTGTGCTACTTGTGTTGGTCTGTCACCCAAAATCTCCATGAGGTCCAGTCAGTCCTCTGGTTGTATTGTGACATTGGGGGGTTTGAATGGCTTTGCAGCGTACTGTAATCCACTTGTTGTCTTCAGTCAAAAGCCAAAAGGTAATTCAATTGTGGGCTATTTATTTTTATCTACGTTTTTAGGATTATTATAAAATTATTACATATCCTATGGATCTGAGCACCATCAAGAAGCGACTAGAGAACCGATATTACTGGGAAGCAAGCGAGTGTGTAAAAGACTTCAACGCCATGTTCACCAACTGCTACATGTACAACAAGGTAAGAACACGGCGCAATACGACACACTGCCACGTTTGTTTTCCTGCGCCTTAGCTGAACCTAACATGTCTATTCTGACTGGAACCAGTATTGCTCTTTCGGAGCTGGCCAGCTAGATGGAGGATAATGGAATGATAACGAGGCCTTAAGACTTCAATAAAATGAATGGTTCAATGGATCATTAGCTGCTGTTCAAAGTATTTGAGTAGCTGTAATACAGATAAAGGCTTTGGCTCTGCTTGCTTAGAAAGCGATAAATGATTTTCAACATGCAGGAGATGGAGGTTGGTCTGCTATTAAAGTTGTCTTCATTCATTTCAAATGTCTTCACATCTTCAGAAATGGGGCACATTTACCCTCCTGGGAGATGCCTGTCATTTCCTGTCAGAAACCATTCTTCCTTTACTTTTGGTTATCTTTAAATCTAAAGTAGTTTCTTGCTCAACTGCATGTAAACAAATGCAGTCTCCTGTTCACTTGATGTTTGATTGTTTAAACAGAAGTGCTGTGTCTCTATGGCTAAACTCAGGAACTTCCTCCTTTCTTTTCTTCCACAGCCTGGAGATGATATTGTTTTTATGGCCCAAACCTTGGAAAAGGCCTTTTTGCAGAAATTGTCACAAATGCAAAAGGAGGAGGTGGTCACTACAGTGTCTGTGCTTGAACCACTAAAAGTGAAGAAAAACAACACAGGTGACTCAGAAATTGGATATTTTATGTGGATTTTGCAACCAATGATTATTTATCTATCGATTATTCTAATTAATCAGATAAACGAAATTGCCAAATGTTGCAGATTTTTCTTTTAAGTTTTTTTTATACTGTATTAGAAATGCATTTAAAGATGAAAACAAATGATTAAATTCATTTTTTAAATGAAATACTTTATTGCCTAACATTGCCTGTTGCAGTAACAGCACCCCTTTAGTGAACACTTGATCATTTGTACCAAAGGAGGAGATTTTATCCGTTCTCCATGCTAAGTTCTTGATGTATGAGGTTGAAGAAGAGTCAGTGAGTTGAATTCATTAATTCCATTTATTAATACCAAAATAAAGCTGGTCCATTTCTCATGCTACCTCTAGGAGTTAGCAGGACAAAATGGCATCAAACAAAAGTTATCCATTCTCTTTGTTAGCCTCTATCTAAGCTACGCCCTAAAGAGGGCATTCCCTATCCTTCAACCCTGGCTTTGAGGGTGTTTCCTAACACGTCATTTCCTTTAACTTTAGCTTTGCAACTAGCTAAAAGGATGTTTTCCTTCTATCTAGCTAAAAGGGATAGAAGGAAAACACAGAATTATTAATTCTCAACAGCGCACACGAGTGTGATTGACAGCATGAAGGCCCTCCTCCTGGCACTGATTGGTTGATTTGCAAAGGGAGAAGGCAGAGGAGCTCCCTTTTTTTTTTTTTTCTCCCCACAGATCATTGTGTGGTTACTGTCATAACATAGTGACACTTTCAACAAATGTGTAACAAAAAATTTTTTTTAATAAAAGTTGCAGCTTTAGTTTTATTTTAATTTCATTTTTACTTTGAACTAAAGTTTTAGTTTTGTTAATATAGGTTTAGTTTGAACTGAAGTTTTGTAGCTAAAACTGCCTCTTTATGATTCCTGGGTAGAACAGACTTAACTTGAATGCAAAATGTCTAGGCTTTTATATATTTACATGTTTATTTATTACTGCCACTGTGTTGTTCTTTCCAGAAAATTGCTTTTTTTTTTTTTTACTCTATCCTGCAGTTAACGATTAACCAATTACCTAATTAGTTGATTATTTTGTCAATAGCCGAGTCATTCCGATCAATCGTTTCAGCAATAGAATAAAGTACCGGTACTGTTTTTACCCTGTAGCAGACTCTTCCAGTAGCTGCAGTGACCTAACATTTAAAGTTCTTCTCGGCCCATGTGAGTGTTTTTAATCCCCAGCTGAAGCAGATGCAGTGAAGCAGAAGTCTGGTATATCAGACGTTGTTCTCCAGCAGATGGTGACGGTCATTCCTCCCGATGTGGCTCAGATCACCCCACCCAACCAACTCACTGCAAAAACACACACAACAGTAAGGTTTGATTTGTTCATGCGGCTTGTATCCTGAATGTGTCTGCATGCTGCAGTGAACGACACACAGAGCTCATCTCTTTCCCCTCCCGTCTGAATATTCAGATAAAAAAAACCTTGAAGCGGAAAGCCGACTCGGCAACATCCGCCCCCTCCGTCTTCACAAACAGTGAGGTCTCCCCTGATGAGGAACCTTCAGTGCCTTGCACGTTGTTCTTAAGAACAAGCAACGGACGGCCCATCAAGCCCCCGAAGAAGGACTTGCCTGCTTTTGAGGACAAGAGGGTCAGAATGCCAGAGCAGCTCAAGTACTGCAACAACATCCTAAAAGAGATGCTTTCCAAGAGGCACTATGCCTACGCCTGGCCCTTTTACACGCCGGTGGACGCAGTGGCTTTGGGGCTCCACGACTACCATGACATCATCAACCAGCCGATGGACCTGAGCACCATCAAAGTAAAGCTACCGAGACGTCAGAATATTTGAAGCATTCCAAAAGCCAGTTTGTTCTGACACAAGTTTTAATCTCTAGAAAAAAATGGACCACCAGGAGTACAGAGACGCCAAGGAATTTGCTGCTGATGTGCGACTAATGTTCTCAAACTGCTACAGATACAATCCTCCGTCTCATGATGTTGTCTACATGGCCAAAAAACTGCAGGTATGCTGCTCTTCCTGTCTAGCATAGGGTGAGACCAGCAGATTTAGACTCCAATTTAAGTCTGATTGAGCCAGTTTGAAGGGTCATAAAGACACTCTCCAACAGTATTCGATTTAATCCCAAGAAACTTTACCAAAAAGATGATCAGACAACCACGTTCCCCTTTTTGTGCAAAATAATTTTTTCTTGTTTCAACAGGAGGTTTTTGAAGCCCGCTACATGAACATTCCCCAAAAACCAGAAGGGTGTTCCGTCTCTCTGCAGTGTGCCGAAAGCCTTCAGTCGAGCAGAGTCGGAAGTCCCTCAACCTCTGAGAGTTCTCTGAGCAACAACTCCTCTGAGTCAGAGAGGTCGTCAGATGAGGTTGCCATGCAGCTGGCTCATCTGGAAGAGAAGGTTGGCATCACACAAGCACAACTGCAATATATTTTCCCCTTACTTTCCTCACTTTCTGGTTATTTCGGCAGTTGAAAGCAGTCAGCGATCAGCTGAAGCTGCTCACCAAAGAGCCTCTGAAGCCGAAGAAGAAAGAGAAGCTGAAAAAGGAAAAACGAGCCAACGAGAAGGGCCTTTCTCGACTGAAGAACGTTTCTGCAAAATACAACACTATAGTGCAAATGATTTCCAAATGCAAAAGCACCTCTCTGTAAGTGTCACAAAAATGGAGTTTGGTTTTTGAACCCTACAGCTAGCATTAGCCCAAGGTAAACTGTAATTGTTTTTTTGTTTTTTTGTTGTTTTTTTTGCGTTTGCAGGCATGGTGTTAAACCCCACAATCCTGGAGTCCCAGCAAAGTGCAGCGAGGTTGTTTCAGTCCCACTGAGTAACCAGGAGAAGACTCAGCTAAAGGCAGACATCGACAAGCTACCCAGTAAAAAGCTGATGGAGATGCTGAACCTCATCAAGAGCAGGGAGACGTGTTTGGAAACGGCTGAGTCTGGGGAGGTGGAAGTGGACTTTGAAAAGCTCAAAGCTTCCACTCTCAGAGCCTTGCAGCAGTTTGTTGCTGCCAGTCTCAGTAAATGCAGCAGCAGCAGAAACAGTAAGAACACCTCACCTCCTCCACTGCTCAAGCTTTACTCCTCCAGTCTTTGTTTCTCATGCTGTTCTCCAGCTAAACGACTGTTAAAGGCATTTATGCGTTTTCTGCATTAGAAAAAAAGTTGTTGATGCCCAAAGGAGGACTGAAGAATGAAAAAACAAAGGAGGGTGGAAAGAGATCAATTATGAGCAACAAAAAGAACATGTTGATGAAACAGAAACCACTGGGTAGGATCGGCTCAATATGTTTCAGGGATCTGCTTCCTAATTTTAGGCACTGAGATTTTCTGAGATTTTAAAACGTTTTTTGTTGTTTTGTTTTCGTGAACTGTTTCAGTTGAAGTCTCCAACAGCCGCCAGTCGCCTTTCAGCAAAAGCAGCAGCTCCTCGTTCAGCTCCGGCAGCAGCAGTGACAGTGGCTCCAGCTCCAGCGACGGCAGTGACTCTGAATCAGGTTGGCTTCTCACTTTGTTCTCTACTTTTGGCTGGTTCACCTAAGATTCACACAAATACTAAACTGTTTTCAGTTCGCCTACACCCACAAGAGGTTTGGAAACTCATTTTCATTCCCATTTTTTAAATTTCTTTTTTTAGTATACCTTTTTGTGAAACACATTTTTTTTTTACTTGCCTCACACTCAAATAAGATCACATCTTCAGATAAATTTGTTCACACCAGAAGAACATTTATTTTATCTGACATCTAATCCACATTCTCATGTCTTTTTTTGTTTTAAAAAAAAATTAAATTAGATGTCCATTTCACTACAATGACTAACCCTCACTTTTAATCTTTTTTTGTATTATTTATTTGGTGTCACTCAGATTAAATTTCTTTATGAGGCAGTTTTTTTTTTTTTTTGTCTATGGATGATATATTTAGACAGCTGTAAGTTAGTGATGAACCTTTCTGTTGTTGTAGTTGGATAGTGAAAGTATATGATTTATCAAAAGCTTTTCAATGAAGTTTTTGGTACTTGCAGTAATGCAATTCTACCACCAGGTGGGAGTAACGCACATGGTTTGCCCACAGCAATTTGCAAGTCATGCATTTGTGTGGATAAGATAATCTACATACAATTCTCAAAACCTGGAATGGTTTGTAATTTTCATGATGGCCTCACCTCGACTGTTAGGGACGGACTCAAAAAGAGAAACGATGCAGAAAAACACATTGTATGATTATCATTTTATTGCATAAAATAAGTACCGTATTTTATAAAATGGAGCATAATATTTATAACAGAAACTTTTAATTCCAACTATTCCACAAAGTTTAAGCTCCCTCCAAAGACATGCCGTTGGTTTCAGGTCATGGCGATGCATGACCTCACCCATCCTCCCCGATGGCATATTTTTTCCATTGTAGATCGGAAAACAAAACCCACACACAAAGGAGGAGTAACTTTCCACCAAAAAAATCTCAGTGATTTCCATTTTTTTTTTTTTTTCTAGAAAATTTGAGGGTTTTTTTTCTAGCAAATTTTCTCACTTTGAAAGTGAGAAATTTTTTGTTTTTCTGTCTTTTCCTCTTTCTTTCTGAAATTAATCAAAGAATGTTAGTATTTTTTCTTGGAATTTTACTTTTTTTTTTTTATCTACAAAGGCCCTAATGCACTGCTGTACGGATTTGAGGTCAGTTTGTGTATTATTGAAGCTTCTAAAATGTCGATCAGCTCCATAGTTTTGCTTGTCAAACGTTTATTTGTTTGACATGGTTCTGATTTTCTTTGCCGTGTCTCTCTTGTTAAGCATTTTTCTGATTTTTATTGGGACTTTTTGGTTGAATAAAGACGGAGTATTAAAAACAAATAATCAAATGTTTAGCCTAGCAGATTGAAAAGCTTGATTTGTGTGTTTGTTTTTGTTTTTTTACAGTGCCAAAACTGAAGAAAATGTCTAAGGATCCCTGTCAAAAAGTTCACCAAAAGGTAGAGGCACACGTTTTCCTTTTAGGATTACAACTTGGCATATTGCAGTAGTGATAAATGTTTATCCTCCAATTGAAGGTGACCCACAATCTCAGCAATAAGCGGGTATCAGAGATCAGACAGTCGGCGAAGGCCTCGATCAGAACCCGTCATCCTTCACACCCCATCAAGTCCATGCTTCTAGAAACTAAAAATGACCAAACACCGCAAATCCCTGGCCACTTCTACGACGAGCTGCCCATGTCCCCGCAAGGTAAATCTGTGGCTCCCCGAGCTTTTAGGAGGAATTACCTGATTTGTCAGCTTTGGCTTCAGGCCTGATTTATCTCTTGTACGTTCAGGTAAACATTTTAGTAAAGGTGTTCGACATGGTGTAATTTATTGTTGGCAGATTTGTCTGCACTTTTATCCCCCATGGCCTCCCCTGGAGCGCTGCCAGACTGGGCTGCTGCCAGATTTGAGGTACTCTTCACAAAATGGAAGAACTTAGCAGTGCCAGGTTCTTACAAAGCCTTTCTTTTTAAATATTTATTTATAAATCATTTCTGAAGTCCATTTGGAATTGGAATAAACCTTGGAACCAGGCCTATCATTACAGTTAAAACCAGACATGTACTGTTTTTACACTGAATAAAGTCTCATTGTCTGAAGTTGAATCTTTTGTTTTAGGTTAGAACTGCCAAAATGATTTCTGTTTGCTCAATGCCACAATACTGAGAAGACATGTCAGAGATTTATCCATTTAAATCAAATTTGTTTTTTAACCTATCAGACATTTCCAAAGCCATGACATCATCGTCGTCATTGTTTAAAGAGACAGTAATCATTCTGTATGGAAACTTTTAGTTTTTTTTAAGACATTGATATATAAATCTGACATATTATTTCTTTCATAATTGTGACATTTAGTAAATAGGAAAAAATGTTGTAATTCTGACTAACCTAAAATGAGAACTTTAGTCTTCTTTATCTTTGAAGTGGGGGGAAAAAAATGACGCATCTTTATTCGGTGTATGCAAACTTTTTGTTTCAACTGTAAAATTTTCATTTGAATTATAATATGTTTGCATTGTGCTTTAACTGTGCAGAATAGAATAGTTTCTCCATAGGGCAGTCTGTGTGTCCAGCATCAGAATGTTTCTGTGTAAAACCCAAATGTCTCCTGTATCAGGGTGCTGTGCTGTCCCCTCTCACCGACAGTCCACTGCTCTTCAAAGAAGAGATGGGTGACAGTAAGTTCCTTAAAAACACATGATCTGATGTCGCCATTGTCAGTTTAGTGACGTGTGTGTGTGTGTATATATATATATATATATATATATATATAAAACCTTCTTCTTCTTTTTCTTCTGGAAGTTTATTTGACGGATTTTCGGGATCCTGAAGATTTTCCTGATGGTCAGGGGAGCGAGCTGCCGCTTAGCCAGACCATTAGTAAATCTACTGAAGAGGAGAAATCCCAGATTCCTAAAAAGGTGAGGAAAAACCAGAGCAGATGAAACTATCCCTAACCCACAGCAGTTAGCAAACACCTGGTGAAACTGTGCTTGTGCTGAGCTCATTATATAAGATACTTCTGAGTATAATGCTGGTAAAGACGTTGTTAAACGGTTAATAGAGGAGCCATGTTGTGATCATTTCCTGAAGCCGGAGTTTCAAAAATTAGCAGTGTTTTTTGAAAAGATAGAGGCCCCATTTCAAGGAATTAAGTTAGGAAGTCACAGTTGTTCCAAGTAATGTTTGATATACACAGCATTTTTTTTATAACAACTGAAGGTAATGTCATTACTTGATTGTGTTGTACAATGGCAACATGTGCCTGGAAAACATATGATGCTGCCCCTTTGAAGCAAACTTCTGACTAATTCTGTCACTTTTCTTCGTCAGGACATTTTCTTGAAAAATGCAGAGTCATGGGCAAAACTTGTGAGGCAGTCGGTCACTCCAGCTGCTATCAAGGCCTCTAAAGAGAGCTTCCAGATGTTCCGCAAAGCCGCCATAGAAAAGGAAGAACGGGAGAAGGCCCAAAAGAAGAAAGCATTGGATGAAAACGGAGTGATGGAGCCTGTTGAAAAGAACAGGTGTTCACCAAAGAACACAATCTCTGTTCCACGTTTAAGCTAATTTAGTTGTTCTTCGTGTTCCTGTGACTCAGAGTTTGTCTCCTTCAGCTTTCCAGCTTTGGGTAAAACAGAGCAACCTCCTGAGAAGATTAAAGAGGATCCAGATTTGCTGGAGAGCATCTGCCCGGAGGCCGGGTTGGAGGCTCCCAAACGAGTGGAGCAGCCAAGGTCTCAAAGTGAATCGAAGGCCCAGAGCCAGCAGTTTTCTGTGGATAAAGAGCGAGAGCTGGCCCGCAGGAAGGAGCAGGAGCGTCGCAGGAGGGAGGCTGTTAGTACACTGCTCCGTTTCTCACTCTGGAACATTTCCCTGCAGCACAGGGTTTCCCCCACTGTGTTACAAGCCTGGCGGGCCACCAGGCTTTACTTGACCCAAGCTAAACATAATTTGTTTCCTTATTATGCTAAGTGTTTTTGTTGTTTGTTTGGTTTTTTTATACACCAGTAACAGTGCACACAAAGACAGGTTGAGCTCAGTTTCCAGTATTGAAATTCGTGAGCCATCGATCTCTTTGGCAGGTGCTTCCAAAGAGCATCTTCTCTATTTATCAATCTGGAGAATAACTGCACCAACATACGCATCAAATATCAAAGCTGCTAGTATCAATAATGAGAGGCATATTAACGCCTCGTTCTAAACCATAATTGGCGGCATCTGTTACTTTTTGTTTTTTCGGTGCGAATGCGTTGAGAATCTGAACACACAGAGAGAGGTATATAATATGAGAAAATAAAATACAAAAAACCACATTTTGGCGCAAATGACATGCAGTTTGTATGTTATGTTCATCTTATTAGTGACCTGCCGCTGGATTTCAGGGCGTTTTTGTCCAATCAGTACACTGCAAGGGCAGACACAACCGGACAATCGCCATTGTATTGAAAATCTCTGACAATGCATGCGCTGCCGTTCTGCTCCGGTCCTACTCACACCCTGTTTCACTGTGACGCTTTGACTCCTTCTACCCGTTTTTTGCTAAAGCTCCAGTGAGCTGTAGAAGACAGTCACCTATTTCAAAAGATGACGGCATTTGGTTATACATACACAACACACAGACTAGTTTTATTTAGTCCACTGTTGTATTTCCTTTATTGTTGTTGTATTCATTTCCAAAATTTCCTGTCAACTTTTAACATTTTGTCTTAAACTTTTAAATGTTGTTCAGCTGGTGGACTGCGCCGCTACCAACGGGTTTAGCCAGTTGCTGAGGGAAACCCTGCTGCAGCAGTTGACATAACTTTTTAACTGTTCTTCTCTTCGTATAGATGTCTTGTATTGACATGACCATGCAGCGGGAGATCATGACCTCATTTGAACTTGGCCTGGACTGAAGAAGGAAGCTGCAAACCAAAGCTCTACCCTCAGAGATCTTCAGTTGTCATGAGGTGTGACATTGTGAGATGCTCTCTCTGGCTTGAGGCAAGACACTTAAAGCCTGAAAGGTTAAACTATGGGAGGAGGTGTAAAAGATAAAATGCACATAGATCCGACCTTCTGCTAGCATTTGATATTTGCACTAATGCACTCTTAAAGTGTTTATAGCTCCGTTATTATTTGAACTCACATTTACTACATTATTGTTCATCCTTCGACAGTTTATTGCATTTTGTCAGAAATGTTACGTTCTGTTAGTTCCCGGATTTAATCGATTCCTTTCAGAAGATTTACAATTTTTATTTTATTTAATTTTTTTTTTTTCACCAGTGCAGATTTGAGTGCATCATACATTCCTGCATCACAGCAATAATATGTAGAATAATGGAATAGGGTTCAAAGGCTTCCCAGCTTAAAGATTTACTTCAGCTTTTTGCTGGGCTATTATTACAATGTCAACTATACATGCACTGCATTGTTTTGGTCATGCATACAGTTGTGACTGTTCTGCAGTTGTGAACAATAATAGCAGGTCTTCCAAGATGTTTGTATATGTTTAAAAAGGTTTTCTTTTAATTGACAAAATAAAGCTATTTTTCACTAATCAGATTGAGTCTGATATCTCATTTACATTTTGCTTCTGCAAAATTCTTCTTTGACCACAAACTCCTCCAGTCATTAAGTGTCCTCTGGTTTTTATATTGGAGCCATTTAAAAAAACATGAGCTACACCTTGTCGTTGGACTGAATACTGCATCTTGAACATTTCAGGAAAATTACTTCTAAATGTAAATGTGTGCTGTTTTTTTTGGTCACAATTACATATTAAAAAAACCCCAAAAACTTACTGGTTTTCATTATTAAGACAAAATAATTTACAATCCTGGCAAATTTAGATTTAAGAAAACATTTCGGTTTTGATCTCTGTTGAATAAACTACAACAGTGTGGAGTCCATGTCTTTTAATACATTTATATTTGAGATTAGAATTAAAAAATATATATCATACTAGAGTCCAGTAAAAACAATAACCTCTTAAGTCCTGATCCATTAAATTGCCAAAAGTCTTCATTTATGGATTGTGGCATCCAGTTTTTAATCCACAATGTTTAATCTCATAGTTTCATCTGTTCTGGAAAGACTTTTCACAGGGTTTAAGAGTGTGTTTATGGTTAATTTACCAATCTTTCATTCAGAGGTAACACACTGATGTCGGACGACAATATGTGGCTCACAGTCTTCACTGTATTTACTGTAAGTTTTATCTGGTTGTCAGGACTCTTTGCTGGCCTTTCAAGTGCTTCAAACATGCTAATCCATGTCTTTATGAACCTTGCTTTGTCAATCACTGTGAAGAACATGACTTGGATGCAAGTGCTCAACGATGGAAGCTCTCTACATACTTTACTTAACATGAAGCTAACCTCTAAAATCATGCAGGCCTGTAGCTATCGATTCAAAAAGTTGATTATTTCTGTGAACCATGTGGCATTCTTTAATGGTAGAGGCTGAGAGCAGCCTATTCTTTTTTTTTTACAAATGTCCTGGATCACATTTGACCTTTAACTCTATTACTATTTTTACTACAACCCTTTTGATCATTTCAAATAGATTATCACAACCTCAGCCATCATGTCATAGCTTATGAATGTGAAACTGCCTGGTGAGATATTTGAAAAATAACTTGGTAAATCCAGAGCAGCTGATTGCATTCTAAGCACGCAGGCTGTGTTGTCATTGCGGTGTTGTTACCATAGCAGCGACGTGACGCCATACCGTTTCGCAGTGATTTTTCTGGACTTCCTCTCTCGCCCCTAAAAACAGCGCCGTCTTTTCTCGACTGCGATGAAAACAAAGGAAAAGAACCCAGAATTCTCCGCCGCTAACGGGTTACTGGCTGACATTTGGTCCGTCCTTCCCTGTCGGGCAGCACCGCGTCCCGCTAAACCACCGCCGG
The DNA here is from genome assembly GCA_903067095.1 of Girardinus metallicus. Taxonomy (NCBI): domain Eukaryota; kingdom Metazoa; phylum Chordata; class Actinopteri; order Cyprinodontiformes; family Poeciliidae; genus Girardinus; species Girardinus metallicus. The sequence goes on from CAEGAE010058771.1 coordinate 68,488, forward strand.
TGTCACACGCAAGCGCGAAAATCTGACGTGATGCTCGTGCCACGGTCCCATTCAGCCGCTCGTCGGGACCCTCCCTTCAGACAGTCGTGCGTATGAGCTGGTAGCGAGACAACTGCCGCCCTCCTCCACCCCTCCGACCCCTACCCCGGAGCTGTGGTTTAACACCAGCGGCAGGTTAACGGAAGGAAATCAATAGGCAAAGCGACCTGGATTGATTTCCTGCGGCAATGCGAAGATGGCGAGAGTCTTTAACAACTTGCTGTTATTTCTGATCAGACTTGCGCTGAAAATCAGAGTTTGGGGCTACTGGTCGCTAATCTACGGTTATTGTGCTCTCTGCACCACCGCAGCCCTGCTGAAACTTTGCTGGAGCATCGTGCTGAGGCCGACAACAACCTTCCAATGGGGGATACGTGAAACTCCCCCGGCTCGTCTGAATGACACGTCCTTGGGAACTCATTGTTATGTTAGGATCAAGGTAAGACACGCAGACGCGCGCGCCGTCTCGCGCCCGGGCTGGAACTCATTGTGTTTGAGTCCCTTGCGCGTGTGTACACGTGTGCTCCCACACCTTTTTCGCCCCCCACCCCTCGCACCCCGTCTTTCTTTCTTCCTTTCTTTCTTTCTTTCCTTCTTTCTCTTTTTTTTTTAATTCCCCCCCGCTGCGTCGCGTCGTGACAAGCCGGACAAGGCCTGTTTCTGTTGTGCCCGTTCGTGAAGCGGTCTCTTGTTGTTGTGTTGTTGGCTTGGCGGAGCTCAGGTGGCGGTGCTGAAAGAACAGCTCCTCCGCCTCACTTCTCCGCTTGCAGCGGGGCTGCAGCCTGCCTCCAAACCACCAACCTACAGCTACAGGACGTGTTAAAACGATTATGTAATTTAGTATGCTGGTCACTAAATCCTCCCGCAACAAAAACATACAGTGTGTAGGAGAGTTTTCATATTTCGCCCCCACCCCCTCCCAGTAATCTGTCACAAGTACAAGAAGAACTCGGGATTCAGCTGCAGACTGTGTTCACTGCGTGTTTTAACACGCTGATCTGGGACTTTGTTGATAATCCGTTGAGCAGTTCTGCCCAAAGAAGAGCTTCACCTTCTTTATGTTGTGCGAATAAAATACTGATCTGTAGCTTACAGACTATATTGAAGTGAAAATGCATAATGCAGATAGTAGTAAACTACGGGTTGTTGAGGGGAGGCTCTAGTTTGAAGACGACACACTGCTTTGATCCATAAACATGATTTGCTCTTAGTGACCTCTGACCCTCCTATCAGTGTTGTAGTACTCCATTTTTTGATTGTCTCGGTCTTGTCTCGGTCTGAGGACTCAGGATTTTATTTCAAGACCAGTCAAGACCGCAATGTGGAAATATCACTAAACTTACAGCAAACTGTCCAGTTTATTTGTTAACATGTTTGTTTTCACTGGATGCAAAACGCACCGATTAAAA
>CAEGAE010058780.1:0-44876 GCA_903067095.1 Girardinus metallicus
CAAGCTCCCAGGCCTCTGGTAGAGGACCCGAGCTCAGAGGATGAAAGAGACCACCCGCAGAGGGTGAGAAGGGAATTTTATACATATATATATATATATATATATAAACCTAAACTTCTCTGATAAACTGCAGGCATGCAAACCACTGATAAATAAGGCAATACTTAAAGGTATGCTATATTTTACATGATGTGTTTTTGGCCTGCAGTATCACAGTAATATTTGTCTTATTTTAAAGCTCAAGCAATCTGGTATCAGAGGAAACGTCAGCAATGAGTCTGATCTTGATCCTCTTCCATCACACATTAATAATGTCTGGAGCTAAATGATGATAACAATATTAATCACATTTCTATCTGCTTCTGTTGGCGATAAGGACTTAGTAATAAGTCAGTGCTAACCCGTAGCTGTAATTACTTCCTGCACATTTTGATTGTTTTTTTGTTAATATCCTGACAGTCAATTAGCTTGCCTTGTATGTGTTATGTCCACGGTCATTTTTAAACCTCCATAATCCTATTTGAGAGGTTAAGCAGGCTGCCATGGCAACACAAACAAAGAAAGCCTAATTTTTGGACTAAATCTGACAACCTTAGCTGTTTTCTGACAGCTTTTGACTTTTAATTCTTTGTACTTCATTCATAAAGTCCATCTGCTCATGTCTTCATGTGACGTTTATGATTGTCTAATCCTTGAAAACAAAGAGCTTCATCATGATGTCAGCTCTGATCAGACTATGTGGGAAAGTTACATGTGCACAGATGAGAAAAAAGCTTATGATACTGTTCAGCATCATAATGCTCAGTCGCAATTCTGCTTTCGCTGGCCTTTCTAAGTTGCAAAATGTCACAAAAAATGAAGAATAATTTAGAATTTGTTCATGAAAAAAACTCCAAGAGGAATGCAGATGTGAAAGACATTAAAGTTCAAACGTCTTCATTTTCTTTGTCGTAATACATTCATAAAATAATAGTTATTGCGTATCAATCATAAGCAGGCATTTCACTATATTTCAGATGAGATCGCTCATTTCAGACAACTGAAACCTTTTAACAGTACTCTTTTCTAAATATTATAGTGCACATCAGTTCTGTGATCCCAGTCTATCTAATTAGATTTCTGCATAGTGTATTAGTGTCCTACTAAATTAGGCAGGTTTAGTAAAAATGTACAATTATTGATACCTTATAAGTATAAAAGTTGATAGAATTGTAAAAGCAGGCACTTTTTCGTAGTGTATATGCAGCCTATTGCCCTGGTTGATGTAACCATTTGTTAATGTTTAAAAACACAGGAATTCTATTTAAAGCAGTACATCATTCCTTTATTAATATTCAAAACAAACAACATGTAGGAAAACCTCAAGTTAAAAATCCTGAAAGGTCTGGGAATCCTTTAAAATGGCCGTGATCTGTGGAAGACAGAGTCTTGGTGGATCAGGTTCTTTCACAGGATGTAGGAGTCCTTCTCACAGTCTGAAGGATTTCATTCCTCCGTGATTCCTAAGGGAGACAAGGAAATAAATATTTACTTTTAATTGCTGTCAGTTGATTTTTTAAAATATATTTTTGGAATGCACACACCCCTAAATTACCAATCAAAACTTTTTATATTATATTTCCAGGGGAAGAGAGGAGGGAGAGAGCGCCGTGTGTAGCATATCATGGCAGATAGCATCGTCCGCCTTGTAGGATAAGTAAAATAAAAATATCACTTTGTGTTTCTGAAAAGCGTGACTTAAGTGAATTATTACACTGCTATGATAATTTATCATTTAAGGATCAGGGCTTTATTACAATTCATAATATACAAAGGCTATTATAATCTTGAATAAATTCAACTATATGGAAAGATGCTAGCCTGATGGTATTAGCATGCAGAATCGCTAGCATAGCCCAGTAGCTCAGCTCACTCACTTAGATTGCTGGCTTGTGTTGATAGTTGCACAATTAAATTGATTAACATTAATAATCATAACATGGGGATAAGTAGCTAAATATGTTAGATAGATATTTCACTTTCCGCTCTTCTGTCGCTACCAGAAGCCAGGCTGAGGTCTAAACTGTCTTTGCTTGGAAATGGCTACAGTACTGTTGGAATGGGTTAATGTGATTGGCTGAAATATAAGTTACCTCAAGGTGGGGGTCCGTTCATGTGATTGGCTGAAACAAGGAGGCCATCTGGTTGGTTGATTTTCATCCGATCAGATAGACCATTTATTAAAAAGAGACCTTTGAGGATTGAGACATCAGGGGAGTCTCAAAATTCACACACAAATGCAACGCAACTCACAGGTCAGAAAGCAGCTTGGAAATCAAGATATATTTGTATTTGCATCAAAAATACAAATGTGAATCTTGTTCTCTGCATTTGTGAGTCGTGTGCATTTGTGAATCTTAATTTGTACGTTTGTGAATTATGAGACTGTTTTAGCTCCATACAACAAGCAACAGACCTCATGTTAATGACAGAAATAATGGAACTACTTCATCCACATAACATAATCTATTTAATGGGTGCACAAACCACCACTAACTACTGTGGTGCCTCTTTTAACTTCTTCTTTCCAAGATGTATGCCATTGAGATTTCCTTCGCCTTCTCCTTGTTTGCTATTGTTTTAAGCTTTACTTGACATTGGAAGCTTACTCAGAATTGCCATCTATTGGCTACATTTTCTCACCATGCCAACTTAATCAATGCACTGAAATCATGAGGCAAGATTCATGTCAGGGCGATGTATGGGTATTAAGGTTACATGAATGGGCTTTAAAATGTCTGCTGACATCCACAGACTGCGTTATTAAAATTTCTCCCTAACCACTTTCTCCAAACTTTACTTCCTGCTTGATTACCCAGGATAATGTTCAACTTGTTTTTTAACTCTATCTGAGCCCAATATAAGACTAATTACAACTGATTATATATAAGTATATTTCCCCCATCCACACAAATTTTGGAATAAAATAAGATGCAATAAATTTCTAATTTGCAAGATTGAGTAATTATTATTATTTTTTTCAGAGTAACTTTTAATGGAATTGCCATTTTTGTTTCTGTTCCAACCCAAACAGAGTTAACATTAATCTCTCTTCACATTGCAGGAACATTTTTGTCAGTCTAGTGCGACTCCACACCAGCAGTTAATGAAAAGTAGGAGGAGGCCCAATCGCCTCCACTTATAGAGGAAAATCCTCCCATTTAAAAGCCGTGGGGGGCCAGGATTTGCTTTGATTGGAGTGTTACCATTATTTCCCAGCAGGCAGAGCTACTGGAAGCTGACATAGATTTCAGATTGAGAGGGTGTAATGTTTCCATAAGCCTTCTTAAATGCCTGGCCCTTAAGCAGAGACATTCGCTCGCATAGGCAGATAGAAGAGGAAAAGGAGGAGTAGTAATTTTCTTGAGGTCGTGCTGTTATTTTTAATTGAAAAGCCACCTTTGAATTAATCTCCTCCCCAACAGTTGGTTGGTGAGTCTGACTGAAAATGGGGACATAAAAAAAACAACAAATATTACAACTGATTTCATATAGTCATGTTTTTGTTAATTACAAGACTTTACAGACCTGCTTTGAGGATCTCTCTGCTGCCAACATCTTGAAAACAAATCGCAAAAAGCTATTAACACAACCTTGTCCAGATTTGTCATAACAGTTGACTCTGACTTTGTCGGAGGTTAATTCACATTTAGTGAGTTAAAGTGCAGGGTTTATAGAATAAAAATAAAACTTCTATTGTATCAGGTCTAGTTATGAGCTGTTGGTTGTGGTCCAGATTTGTTAGATTTTTAATATCATTGGACATTTCTGATGTGCTGATGTCATTGTACATCAGTACATTTACTGAATGGAAAAAATCTAACACAGAGATGTAACCAGAACTGGTTCTGCATCCCCAGAACCAGAACCAAAGATCTTCATCAGAATTTAGCTTCTATGCTCCTCTAATCTGGAACAAACTTCCATAAAAAAATCAAAACAGCTGAAACACTGAGGTCCTTTAAATCAAGACTAAAACCCCACCAGTTTAAAGCTGCCATTTATTAAGTAATTAGTGGAACTTTGATCCACATATCTGATGTGCATTTGCTTGATAATTTTGATGATATTTGTCAAAATGAAATGTTTATTGCTTGTTTCATAATTGTGACTGATGTTTTTATGATGTAAAGCACTTTGAACTGCCTTGTTCTATACAAGTAAGTTTGACTTCACTTAAATGTGAAGTAGTTGAACAACTGAGGCTCCACTTTGCACTGAGAATCAGGACAGAGCTCCAGATTTCTCCATTCATCTGTTAAACTGAAAGTTGATCTGCATAGTTCATCTTGTAGCTAAACAAACAAAATAATTAACAATAGTCCATCCATCCATTTTCATTACCCCCTTGTCCCTTTGTGGGGTCAGGAGGGGTGCTGGTGCCTATCTCCAGTCACGTTCTGTGTGAGAGGCTGGAGATAATAATTTAAAGGCCTAATCTGTGGTCAGGTAGTTTACATTAATTACATTATTGGAGATTATTTGTTCCGTTAAAAAATGTGTGACTCTGCTGACTTTGCTTCAGACTAAAACTAATGTCAGTAATGAACAAATAAAAATTATTTTGTTGAAAATTTTTACGTGGCTTGATTTGGACGATGAAATTACAGTCTAACAAGAACTTTGTCTTCTTTGGTGCATATTCACTAAATTAATCTGACTTCAAACTTTTGTCTGAACTGAAAGATGCCCAGCAGGGATGCAGCCTAGCTCCTGTAATATGTTTTGCCGGAAGTTTTGAAGAGGCGAGCGGAGGAAGGTAATGGGCCACAAACTCCTAATCAGGGCCCTTCTGGGGAATAATTGTCTGCTCCATCTGTCTCGGGTCTCCCTTGCAGCTGGGAAAGTAATGAGGTGCTGCAAGATGCCATGTCCCCCTAAGGACCACAAACCATTGAACGAAAGATCCTAAGAGTTCGAAGAAGAGCAAAAGGAGAGAAACAAAGATGAAAGGATAAAAATCATGAGAGGAAGGCCAGGGGAGAGGGGAGACAGTGCTTGTTCAGGAGATTGAAAATTAAGAGGATGGACTGAGAGACAATCGGACAAAGAAATAAATAAAAAGAAGAAAAGGTGAAAGTCAGCGGCCAGGGACACTGGTGGAGAAGCACAAATCTGCTGACAAAACATCTTCAATTTAAAACTTTCTAGTAGAAGTGGATCGATTGAAAAAGCCTCTGGTTTCTCTGTAAGTTAACCAACAATGGCTTTGATTTCACAACTGAAGTTGGTCCAGCATTCTTTAAAATCACTCAACAAGACAAATAGCTTTTTTCTTTTTTGCTTCCAAATAGATTTAGTTTGTGTAGTGAAATCCAGACATCAGTTGGCATTTAACGTGAACATGTTTTTAAATCCAGACATATAACAAAACCCTACTGCGATTTACTAACATCTCAGAGTGAACGGTTTGTAGGTAAAATGATTCACAAAAATTCTTACATACTTTTATTCTTTGCAGGTTAAATTTCTGTAAAAATCTGCGAGTCCAACTCCATTATTGTCTTACATTGGTCTATAAGGTACTGATAATCCTGTGCTCAAAGTGATCTTAGAGTTAATTATCAAATATGAGCCATCTAGGTCCTTCGGCTCATGAGAGGCAGGTTTACTTAAAAGTCCTCAAGCTAGAACTGAACAAGGAGACGCCATGTTTAGTTTCTAAATGAAGTAAAACATTGAAAACTGGAGTCGTGGAAACATACTCAGAACAGCTATGAACATCAATCATGAATAACACTTCATAAAAGAAAAATTAAAAACACAAAAAAGTCAGAATGATAACATTTTTATTAAATTGGTAAAATGAAAAAATGTTAACTCATAAATAAGATTATGCAGAGAAGCCCAGCTTATTTATCATTCAAGGATAAGAACTGTAAATATTTTATTTCTGATTTTCCAATCTAAAGGTGAAGTAAAATGCTAATACAATGATTAGTTTGTGGGTGAATTCTGGAGAACGTCATACACCCCCACCACAGAAACAGCCAGGCCTTTTCTGAAAACATTACATTGAAATAATGTAATGTTTTGACCTAAGTTAAAGGTCAGTCATATGAATTCTGATAACATGAATTATTTAAATTTTTCTGTTAAGTGCCCCAGAGGAAAATTCATTCGCATCAATTCAATCCTGTAATAACCCTTGTCTTAAAATTGATTCTAATTGATTGTAAACCTCACAACATAACCAGCTGCAAGAAAGTAATGATCCCATTTTAATGTGTTTTAATATTCATTAAAATTAGCAATAATTAGAATTTTTGCTTTTCTGTTTGTTTAAAAATGTCTTAGTTGTGATCTGTTCATCACTTTGATGACAAAAATCCAGCGCTAAAACTGAAGAGATTCATTTTTCCTGGTGCATGTCTCAATGCTCTGAAGACACTGTCTCATCAGAAAAAAAAAAGAAAAAATTGGCAAGCCTTCATTCGACCTGAAGGTTTCATATGTGACAAAGGAATTTTTCTCCTTATTGTAAAATAAGGTCAGTCTAACCAAAAAGAGGAGTTGTGATTTTTCTTCATCACAATATTTAGCATTTTAGCCAAATTGCTGATGCAGTAGGTCCATCCTTATTGCATCAGTTTAGCAGCCAAATATGGATTAAATTCCTCATTTATGTTGGAAAGACATCAGCAAACAACATAAAGATGCATCTGTTGGCTATCAATGGGAGAAGGGTTATGAGACTATTCCCAAAGCCCTACAGTGACAAGATAACAGTGTGCAACACTTAGAGAAATATTAGGTCTACTTGCCTGAGTCAACTTGTTAAAATTTTTGGCATGAAAGTTTTCTCTATAAGCGCAATTTAGATTTGAAAGATTATAGGCTATTCACGTTGTAGGCAAATGCAAACCAAATCCAGCTTTTTTAACTATGTTACCTTCAGTAATTATAAAAATGCCGTTTATATTAAATATCACTTGAAAGCAATTTGACTTTGTGATTTAACGCATTGAAATTGGGCCTCTGTCTCTTTAAGACGTTCCTGCTCTTTCTAACAATCTGCCTTCAGGAAGTTCTCACAACATTACTCCTCTATTAAGCCTTTAACGTTCTTCATTGGAGCGTTTCACCGAGAAGCACTTTGTACAATGAGTTCAGCGGATGTGTAGTTCCACCAGGTGTTTGCTAATTGCTGCTTGCTAATCTGAGTGGGAAAGTGTCCGGGGACGGCTGCTCCGAGAGGCGGAGGCTCGTAAGCTTGGAAACTGCGTTTGGAAGGCGGGGCTCACTCCCACCCAGGCGCTTTGACCCGCTTGAATGGTTGCCATTAACCTGGCCATTGCCTTCCTGTGCAATTCCACTCAAAAAAAAAAAAAATTGTGCTTCCAGTAGGCTCGCTCCCTTTGACTCGGATTTTCTCCGGTCGATTTTTGACCGGGCCAATCAGAAAGAGAAGCAGTAAACGATGACGTCGATTTCCTGTGCTGTTTGTAATCTGCTTGTAGTTTTAGCGATGGCAGCAGAGGAAGTGCAGGAAGCTGTTCAGTCCGCATTGGTCATGCTTCCAATGGAGGATTGTTGTTTGCAACACAGGTCACTTCCGGTAAGCATCTTAGCTTCAAACTGGGGCATTACATATGTCACGGGCAAACGCTAGAAATTGGGTGCATTTTAAAACCTCAACACAGTACAAGTTTTCAGGAAGCAATGATTTCTCAACAGCCGAAAGACCAGACCCTCCTTGTACTACATAAAGCAAAGTGTAGTACAAGGGGCCGATCTCCCAGGCTAGATTGCCATGGGAGATTAGTTTTCTCAAAACGGCATGAAAGAAATAAAGCAACACTTCATATATGTTCTTGTTTAGAGAACAACACTACAGCATGATATCAAGCTCTTAAAACTCGTTTTTACATAATCCCAGTCCTTTAAATTGACCCATAGCCAGCAGGATCTGTCAGTTCTGTAGTGTGCTGATGCTGTGTGACGTCTTCCTTTGCATATGTGGGTTGCTTTGAAACTGCTCACTTATAGTCTGATTGTGGTTGCATCACTCAGTAGTATGAATAATCATGCAAAAGAAACCCCATTGGACTCCTGCAAAAAAAGCTGCGTCAATACCTGCTGTGTAAACTTAAACACAATAAACCACAAAACTTCCACAACAATGTTCTTTGGACAAATGAGTAAAAATCTGAGATTTGGCTATAATCCACAGCATCGTGTTTGGTGAAAACCAAACACAGGACATTTGAATTCATATTGTTACAACTGCTAAGCATTGCGGTTGAACTGTGACCATATGGACTTTTTCCAGCCACAGGAGGAGTGGGTCTTCCTGTTGACGAGTCGACTGTGAATCCCTCTGTACACTCCCGCGTTTTGTTTAGTTCTATTAAAAGAAATACAAATGCAGTGTAATATGTCATGTGTTGTTGTTTATATTGTAGAGTTTTGCTGATTTTTTGATCTGATCAGGATGAGATTATTACATATATTAGTAAAGTTTTCAACACTAAAGTTCTGTTTCACCGTGGCCAACAATGTCTTGTTATGAATACAATCAGGCTTCAGAAATTTCTGTATCTGGCTTACCTTCATCCAAGTAAACAAAACAGTACAAATATCTAACAAGTGTGTTGCAGCTTAACAATATTCAAGACAGCCATCTGATTAGATCGACATTTTCTTCAGGTTTTACATCACAGTCTGTGTTTCATAGTAAACAAACATTTCAAATGTACACATGCTCAAACATCTCAGCCCCAGAAGAGTGGTGTTAATGTTAGTGTGAGACAGCTATGTCTTTGAATCTGAACGAGAAGGAAAAAATAGAGAATCAAAGGGAGAGAAGAAATAGTGCATAAATTCAGCCATTATGAAGCTTAAAAAAATCTGATCCTGTTATTGCAGAAGACGAGGAGTTCAGTATAAGACAGTGTTTGTAGAAAAAGTAGTTCCAGTTGATGCAGAGCCCAGCTGCCTTCAGGAGCTTACTGCTGCTCAGGTGGAGTATTTAGGTGCTCTCTGTACATTAAAGTTCGGCTGCATTTGGGCCATTTAAGTGTAACATGAACATCCTTTAGTCTGCCTGCTTTGTAAAACTCTTCATGTTTACATCTGAACTTTCATTTGATATTTCTCATTGTATTAAATATTTCTTTCTCGGTTTACCTATTTGATCAACTTCTCTCTCCTTGTCTGCTAACCTAGACCTATTTCTCTCAGTCATCCCTTTTAAAAAGACATGAGAATTGTGTCCAATCAGCTGGCCGGGTTTGTGTCACATGCCCGTGGAGGACAGTCCGCGCCCTGCTGCTTTGCTCATGCAGGGTAAACCCTGAGCTCCAGCTTTCGGGAAGTCGTGCGCCACCACCCGGCCGTTCTCCCCCCTGCGTCCTGTTGCTCCACCACTCACACTTGCCGCAGCACCACCCCCAATTCCACCTGCCGTCCCTCCGTGGCTGGTACTCATCATGGCCGCGTCAATTAATTCCTGTAGGGCAGAGTTGTGAGAAAAATCAAAAAAAAAATTCAGAGATATGAATTCCAGCTAAGATCTTTGCCGGGGAGACTGGGACAAGATGAGACATTTTTCATTTACGCTCATACAATTGCTGTATGAATGCATTGTTTAATATGTATTGCATTATATTTTCCAATATACCGCAATATATTTTTGCTTTGTAAGGGATGGCTCAACTTACCCTGTGTGTGGGGTAGGTTGAGCCATATACCTGAAAACACACATATAAACCACACACACTCCATCCTGCCACCCAACTCGACCCCTACCACCAACGTATGCTATTTGTTACACACAATTCCCTGGATACATTAAGTGTCCAGGGAATTGTTGTTGGGAATTACTGCTAAAAAAATACTCACTGTTTCTTAGTGGTCTTGGGAAGCGAATATTAACATTTGGAAAGAAAGTGCTAGAGCTGAGACTCCATGACACTGGCTTACCTTGCTTCCCAAAGCAAGCATTTCGACTTTATTTGACTTTATTTTCGACTAACATGCATCTCCAATGAATTACTAGATTGCATTGCAAAGGGGTTTTCAATAACACTTGTAACCTTGTAACCTTCTATTCTGAAAAAATAAAAGAAAGTTGATCCCCAGTTGTAACAGTACAATTCACACTCTGGCTTGGTGATTTATTTTCCCCACATGAATATCTGGTTATTTCTAAACTAAAGGCATTTTCTTCTGTGTTTAGGTTTTTCTGAACATTTTTGCCTGTGTGAAGCTCTCTGTCTCTCTGCGCGTCACCTCTCAATAAAACTAATGATGTGAATCCAGAGTTAATATCCTGAGTGGAGCCTCTGAGGCGCTCGCACGCCCTCGCTTTTTGCTACCAAGCTTCCACAGTCATCTCACAGACTGGAGCAAATAAATCCCAGGTTTATTCATTTACAGAAGCTAAACTTCACAGAGAGCATTCACACATCTGCCTCCAGCTTTTACCTCAGCAGCGGGAGTTTAACTGTTCAAATTCCACATGGAAATCCTGCAGTTTGTGCCTAGTTCTTCTTTCAATCAGTTAACATAACTTTCTGTTTTTCTAGAGGGTTTTATTTTATTGACACACCCAGGGTGTATGTGCTCAAAGTACCACAGGACAACATCTGTCTCTTATTATCCCTGCTGATTTTGATGGAAACTGACAGTCTGAACAAAAACAAATCTTTCTTTTCAGTAAAGCATTTGCAGAAGTCTTTTTTTTGTGTGTAATTTATTTTTCTGCTTGTGTTGAGAAAATGCCCACTGACAGTGCTTAACACTAGAGCAGTGGTGTCCACACCATTGGCCATGAGGGCCAGAAACATGAAGTTGAAAGAACTTGGAGGCCTCAGAAAATTATTTTTTAAATGTGTTCTCTGCTCAATAGCAACTAAAGAATTTTGTAGAAAATGGATCAGAAAATCAATCTATTCATTATCTTACACACTTATCCTTAGTGGGATCACAAGGAGTGCTGGTGCCTATCTCCAGTGGTGAACAGGTGAGAGGCGGGGTCACCCTGGACAGGTTGACACACCCAAGGAGATTTTAGAAACATCAATCAGTGACGGTCGTGTATATGGACTGTGGGAGGAAGTCAGAGAACCCAGAGAGAACCCAGCATGCACAGGGAGAACATGCAAACTCCATGCAGAAAGAAACTGAGCCTGGCTTTAAACTTAGGACCTTCTTTCTGCAAGGCAACAGTGCTACCAACTGTGCAGCATGAATCTGAAAATCGTGCATAAAAAGCATTAAAAGCACTTTCACGATAGTGAGGTGTAAGACAGGATGACAGTGTTCACAGTTTTTTAGTTATTGTTTCTTTATTGGGTCTTATTGGGTTTGCTTTTGAGCATCCCTATCCTTAACACTAACTCCAAAATTAAGATGAATGCAGAAACCTGGTTTAAAATTATTTTATGAAGATTTTATTTATGTGTGAAACTGCCACCCTAAATGATGGAGTAGAGTACATTTGCATCAGCCGCCGGTGCTTCCAGCCCAAATTTGTTCCTTTCTAGAATTAAAGCCTTTATAAAAAATATGTTTTTAACATATTAAAATTATAATTATCCCATGACAATATATGACAGAATGTCTGCAAAACATTTAGGTCCTCTGTCTTGTCCCAGGTTTTAACGCTGTCAATAACTCCTGTACTCACATCGCCTCCCTCAACCCCGCTTTGCTCTCTGCATCTCTCTGAGTGATCTGCATGATCACTGATCACTGATAAACAGTTTTCCTGGAACGGTAAGTTGTTTCTCCGCTATTAGCACATTTAGCAGCGTACACAGGAGGTGATTGACAGTGCTAAGATGCTCCTCTCGGCTCTGATTGGTTGTTTTACTGGTGCACTTCTTCAGATGGCAACATTAGCACTTGGAGGAAGTGAAGGAATTTGACATTTTAAGAAATGATCTGTCTCATATTACAGTCACAACATTGTGACAACTTTAACAAATATGGAAAAAACATATTTTTGTCTGGAGGGGCCTTAAATGATCCTATGCCACACTTTAGATACCGCTGAATCAACAGATTTCTTACAACTTCATGTACCGATAGGCAAATTTGGGTTGAGTAGCCAAATTTGGCTTCTGCAAATTGTGGTACATGCATGTATTGACATGCAGCAGGAAGAAGCTGAAATTGTGCCCAAAACTTTTGAATTTTAATGACTCTCACTGTCGGACAAACAACAACAACAAATGTCTTGGTTTTATTAACCACCCCTCACAGTCCCAGGAGTTGACTCCTCTCGGTGCGCCGTCCCCAAGGGGTTGGACTGGCTCGGCAGAGGATATGTTCAAGATGCACGTATCCTCTGTATGGATAACAGGTGCAGCACTTCTTGCTGATGCATAAAACTGTTGTGTAAATCTGGTCTACAAGCCCCTCCATCTGCTCTTACTGATGAAATCTTCCACATGTCGTGTCATTGCTGCCGACAGAGAGCACTTTGAGTCCTTTTGTGCTCAGACGCACATGAGAAGGGAATAACAAAAGTCCAGTGTGAAAGAGAGCGCTTTTAGCTCACACTAGCCTCTAATGACTTGTTTGTTCCTTCTGAGCCACTCTTCAAAGCCTCGGCATAAAATAACGTAGTCTGGGACGAGTCCACCACAATTTCATCACACTCAAACAGCAGCAGTGATGAGGAGTCGGAGGCTGGAGTGGCAGCTGAGCAGAGTTCACTCGATTCACTTTGAAATGGAAGTCATGTTTGGTGCTGCTGCCCTGTGGCAACATACTGAAAAACAGCAGCAGCTGATGCTCACAACTAAAAATAAAGCTCTATCTGTGAAAACATACAATATGAAATCTCTTAGTGGATGAACATACTTAAAGCCAGATTAAGAATTGAAAGGCATAGAGAGCAGGAAGATACTGTAGTGTCTTATTCTGAAGACATAAATGGCTATTAAATTTCTAGGCACATGTTTTATGACCTAACTTACTGCTGCTATTTGAGCTCATTTAAAGAATTTCTACAGCCAAATAGGAAACATTGAGCTGAGAAGTGCAGACAACCCTATTACAATTTCAGGATTGTGTGATGTGGTAGCACTGTTGACTTGCAGCAAACAGGTCCTGGGTTCAATTCCAGGCCTGGGTTCTTTCTGCATTGAGTTTCATGTTCTCCCTGTGCATAGGTTCTCTCTATGTACTCTGACTTCCTCCCATCGTCAAAAACATGACTGTCAGATTAATTGATCTCTCTAAATTATCCATAGTTGTCTGTGTGTTCATGATTGTTTGTCTTTTGTGCTCTGACCCATGAAAGACAGGACAAACAGGTCACCAGTCTAGGAGCTTGTTTTAAGTCAATTCCTTTGATACTGATGAAAAAGTACTAGTTCCAGTACATATTTGCTCTAGAAACTGTGTCAGTTAATTGGTAAGATTTTGTGTCTTTGCAGTGCATATAGAGGTTTGTTTTGCTCAAACGTGTTTTTTGAATTTAACTGCTTCTTTTTAAGTTCTGTTTTAGTTTAGATATAGTTTCAGAAATCCTTGCCCAAGATGCTGATGTTAACTATTTTAGAGGCTAGACCAGCAAGTTGAGTTGCTCTTACACTCTGGGCCAAAAGTATTTTTAAGTATTTTTTCCAAACAGCTTGGTCCACCTTTGGGAATTGGTCCAGTCAAACATGAAATACTTTAAAAAGAAAAAAATAATTCACATAAATAAGGTGAGGAACACTTAAGCTGCAGAGTTTTCAGACAGAAAATGATTAAAAGTCCCCCTAGACAATAAGAAGAGAAGCTGAAGCTTATGTTGTAGTTAATGAATTGATATAAAGATTATGATCAATCTGAAAACTGAGGTTCATGTAACAGCAGCTTTCTTATAATTTATATTTTGATCCTTTATGTCCAGCTTTTATTGTCTCTGCCCATATTTTTACAGAGAGATTAACTGTAAAACGGTCATTTCCTGTTTGGGAAATGACTGTCTTTTATTATTCATGTAATAAAAGTCAGACAGGCAGTAGTTTAAAGACTCACCTTCATCCTCCTGGACTCGATCCGAGACTTGTAGCAGAACTCAGCCAACGCCACCAGCATGGCCAGCCCAAGTCCACCAATCAGAATGTAGAATACTCCAGCTACATTACTCAAACTGAGCGCGCTTGTCTTGTCCTGTCATTACCGAGAGGTGGAGTTAGGGAAAGAGACATGGTGCTGCTGGTCATGAGATCACAATAAATTTTACTGAATAACCAAACAGTTAACTTTCTGGTTTATCCGAAAAGAAAGACACTTTCTTCATTCAGAGGCTGTGAAATGAGGCAACAGTCCAATAAATTAGAATTGAAATGGCTCCTACTGACATCCAAATGGTATTAAAAATAATGAATCAAACATAACTTTTGTTTGTCTGTTGTGGTAGAAATCATGCAGATCACCAACAGCAATCTATACTTTACTTGATCTAATCTGACCATTTTTAGGAACATATTTATACTTTTCTGTGATTCTGTAACAACTGTATAAAGCAGCAAGGAATATATTATTGTATTTTCCATCGTTGGCCACAATTATTACCATTTCTTTTTGGGGAAACTATAATATTCAGTCATTTGACAATAAACTGATTTCTAAAATTAGAATTAGACACAAATAAACTCCTGAAATGAAAAATACCTTTCTGTCACCACCTTAGCAGTATTACAACTATTGATAAAGAACTACCCCCTGCATAACCCCCTCCCCCTAAAAAAAACCCCAACAAAAAACAAAAAAACATAAGCCCCAGAAATGGTTTTATTTGGACATAATTCTATACAGATGGAGACCAGAAATTGGTTTGTACAATAAACATTTTAACTTGCACTGGCTGATGGAGCTTGTGGCGACCAATAGTGTTATCAGTCAATAAGATTACAAAACTGTGAATGAAGGTGACCAGGTGGCCACTAAAACAGCCTTATAACTACACAGCAGTGCTATGAGAACATTTTTCATCCATATCTTAGGCGAACACAATTTAAGAGAAAAATTTTTGATTTCCACCCTGAGGTTTTGTACCACTCTCCCACAAAACTGCACTCTTACTGTTTTGCAACAAACATGTTCAAATTTATATTCTCCAGCAAGAAGCAGGGTACAACCTGCATAGGTTGCCAGTCCATCACAGAGCAACACAGAGACACAAAGGACATGTGAGGGATTCAAACTTCTGAATTCACTAATTGGCAGCTATGTCTGAGTGCCACTTATGTTTTTATCCTACTAGATTTCAGATTTTATGCTTCTTGTGTAAATATCCTGTTGGGATCTTGCCTGTCCTGCTCCAGGTTTAAGGGTGGAGCTTACGGGGGCCTCACTGTTTGATCACATTATACAAAAACACAGCATTTGTGGGAGGACACAACATGTGTGGATGACATCACCAAACCCACAATGTCTCCCACAACAACATATTCTGTTGGACTTTTGATAAAACAAGTCCACTCCTAAAACCACCACACATGCCCTCTGATGGTTTTTTTTCTTCCTTTTTGTGGCAGCTGCTTGTGAATGAAATGAGTTTTATAAATGTCTAATATCTCTGTTGATGAATTGTTGGTGAGCTCATGGTTAGTGAGAGTGGATTTGCTCTTAGTTACCTCAAATCACCACCTCTGATGATACACTGTCTTCTGTTTGTCGCATGCAAACTCATGCAGGAAGAAAAATCTAACAGAATAAAACAAAAACAAACAAAAGGAACATTCTCTAAAATAACTGAAAACACTTTATTGGCCTTTATACTATGACTCAGAGGGTGAGTCCAACTATTTTATTAATAAATGTTATTTGTGTTAGTCTTTATTCTGTAAAAAAGTAGAACATATATCCTTCGCAAGATCTCATTTTTGTGTCATTACTTCCATCACATGCATCTCTTAGTTTCAGTGACTCTCGACCATGCAGCCTTTCATAACATAGACAAAAAAACTAAACTCCTAATTTTTATTCATAGAAAATGTTGTGAACCCATCACAGAATGTGTTCTGCAGTCAGTCAACATCTGAGGAGTCTGAAGAGACAGCTTAAGGTCAGACTAATACCAGGCTCAAGAAGACAGGCTCATTCACACAGGAATGATGGGAGAAATTTTGAAAAGAATGATTTTACAATGTGAACAATCTGAAAACATTGGAGTTCCCTTTGTCCTTAAATTCAAAGCTGTTCTTTGTTAGTTTGTAAGGATTTTGTGGCACTAGTGGCATTTTTCAATAGTAGGACAGGAAGAATGGAAAGACATGAAGCACATGGAAGGCTTGAACTAGGACAACTCAGTTAACTGTGGCCACTGCATGTGAAATGACTTGGCCATGGAGTATTCCCAAGTGGGTTTGTTTTTAATCGGGTGACAAATTTAGCTTAAGCTGTATTTGTATTTATATTCATCTGCAAGACATTGTATTTAGGAGAAACAGGCCCCTGTAATGTCAGAACATTTTGGGACCTACTTGTGCTATTTCATTAAAGAAGTAGTCTTGTTGTTTACACTAACAGGACACACAGGATGGACTACTGTGTCTCTTTGTGTCGACTTGCTGTGTGTAAAATTCAGGCCTTTTCTCTGGCTTTAGGCCCGAGGAGAAAGCCTGTGTCTTTAGCCATGAACAAAATAGCTTTGTGTCTTCAGGCCTGGTTTGGGACAGAAGCATTTTAAATTAATTGTGCAAATGTACACTTGACATAAGACAAAACTAACTGACAAAGAACTTCAGCAAGATATAGCAGCTTGTTTAAGGTTAAATATTTCTTAATATTGATGAAAGTTCCACTTATATTCTGACATGGGAAAAGTGTCTTATTATAAGTGACCAAATCTGCCAGCAGAATTAGTACCTTTTTATCGATATTCAGGAATAATTGACTTAAAACAAGCTCCTATATCTTGCTGTAAAGATTCTTGTAAGATACTTTTGTCTTATTTCAAGTGTACTAAGATATTTGCACCTAAAGCTAAACTATAAGTACTTGGTAAGATTTTTTTTGTTTCTGCAGTGTTGAACTTTTAACTTGAAAACTAACCAAAGTTAAAAACATGTGATAGTGTGATCATAGACAATGCTCTAGAATACTTGATATAATTTCAACTTGTTTTCTAAATTTAAGTGCCATAAAAATTGTTCTATGCTGGTGTTACATAAAAAATAGACTTCAACTGACTTGACACATTTCTACCAGATAAAATAAAGTTTTGGACATTTTTTACTGCCTCCATGTGGCTTTTCTTGTAAGAAGCCAAATGGCAGTGAGTGTCTTGTTGCTGCAGCTTTAGTATGACAGTAAGCTGTCTCCTCGACAGACTGATGAACATCTCCAGGTTAGTCACGCTCCGTTACTCAGAGAGTTCAGAGCAAAACAGGAGGTTCATGACAGATTGGAGACAAAAACATCAAGGAGTGTGTCTGGGAAGGAAGAGGAGAAGAGGGAAAGCTGTGGTCAATGGATTTAATATCTACTGGAGAGCAGCCATAAGCTGAGACATCAGTGAGAAAAAAAAAAAAACAAAAAAAAAACATTTTCGGATTGGAAACTGTGACTTTTTACATCTGATGTATTCAGAAAGAGTAAAAATGGAAATCTTGCTTTGATCTGAACATTTCCTCCAAGGCCAGATTTTATTTGTCAAAGCTTAAATGCCTAAACATCGCCCAAGGCAAGAAACAAAAAATATTTTCCACATCCTCAAGAAAGTTTTTTTGCCACCAGCAGAAGCTTAAAATATTCTTCAAATGTGCCTACAAAGGCAGGCAGGATTTGGGTTAAAAAGTGATGTAAAAAGCCACATTTCTCTGCAGAGCAGCTCGCCCTTGTGCCTGCTACTGCTTCCACTGAACTGTGCTGACCGCTGAATATTCTGAAGAACAGAAAGAGGGCTGAGTGGAGAAAATCTGATCTGGAGACATGAAAAGACCTTATCTGTAGAACAAAAGGTGACAAAACAGGTTTAATCTTGGCAAATTTCCTCATCAATTCACATAAATGTGACATTACAAACATACAAAACAAACTTCCTGTCATCAGAATCCTCATTTGTACTGGTCTAGAATTATTTCCCTCTTTTGTTCTCCAGAACAATCAGAAGCAGTGATGAATTCTGATTCTATAAGTAAAAGGATTCAGTAAAACTAAACTCTATGTGCTATAGTTAAACAAGAAGTTTGCCATTTCGGTGCTTGTTTGGCTAAAGTTGAGAGGTTTAATATCAGTAGAGTAGACATTAAGCTGGTTAGCTCAATTTAAAGCTTGATACAAAGAACAAGCAAAATTCAGACAAGAAACAACCTGAAAACCTCAGCATTCTTGGCAGAAATATATCAGTTAGAAACATAAGACTTTGCTGTATTTGTAGGCAGGACAACAAAAATATATTTCATGTTTTTTTATTCATTTGTTGGTTTGCATGCATTGCTGCAACTCAAAAAGCCAGGTTTATCCGTCTTTGACCAGTCAAGACATTATGGCTTTCTTCTATTACTTCATTTGAATTAGCACTAATGTCAAATGAGCAATAATGGCACATTTTTCTATCTGTCTTTAATGGGATCAAGGTTTTAAAAATGCCAAAATGTGTTTTAAAAAAATTCTGATCAGTTTACATTTAACAATGGACAATTGGTCTAAATGTTTTGGATATTTATAAAGAAAAAAGCAGTCCAGATTATTTAATGAAGGTGCAAATGGGAATGTTGTCATTGGTCACCCATGGTGTGCCACTACATTTGTTTCTTGTGATTCAAAATGGTTTCTGGTTTCTGTAACTGTCACCATTGTTCATTCAATCAAGTTTTCAAAATTCTGCCAGAGAAATGACTCCAAAGTGCTGGAGATTCTTTAGTGCAAATTTTAACAGCAAAGTTTAGCTGACTACAAATTTAAAGCATTCTACTGAAGAACCTTTGATGTGGAGAGAAAAATCACATTTTGATGTTGCAGAATACAACACAAGAGTGTGAAAACATTAACCATGCAGCACAGTAAAAGCTTTTAATATGACACCCATATATAACTAAAGCATTACAGTTACGCAGATAATCTGTCATGGTAAAACAAGCCAGTTTGGTTTTCTTTTAAATTAAACTATTTTTGATCTTTAGCTCAGAGCGAGGTCAACTGCTGCCTCATTACTTTAACCTAAGCTAACCAGCTTCTTGCCTTCTCTTTAATGATCACCAATAAGATTTATTTTTACCCTAAAATTTAAAACTTTTATTCTGTTATTACAATTTAAAGTAGATGCCAAATATTTTAAGAAAACACATCACAGCTTCAATTAGCTGAAATCTCTCTCTCTTTTTTCACTTCTCAGGTTTAAAAGGTGAATCCATTCTACTAGACACCCCAACTCCTACATTTAAGCTTTTGATCTTCTCATCCAAGTAATCCGTACATCATAGGAATATCATAATACCTTTTGAACTTTTTGTTTTTTCTTTGAACCATTCTTGTTTCCGTGTAGAATGAATCCAAAACATGCAACTGCATTGACACTTTTTTTAAGATCTGGGTGCATTTATAGAAATTTATTATTTATTTCTGCTAAATGAACCAAATACCTGAGAAATCTGTTTTTTATCTTTATAGATCGTTGTAGATCTACAGTGCATAATCATGCTACCCAGGAAAATGATTCAAATAAGTAATTAAAATGTGCAAAACGTAGGAGTTGAGATGAGAAGGAAGTTGTAGTAAAATGGGAATCACCTGTCGTTTTAACAATAATCTACAACTAATGTTAATCATCCCACAGGGAAAAATCTATCTTTAAGAGTAAAAAAAAAAACAATAAAACAAGGAGCTGAATTAAACTACCTTAGTGTTCTTGCTGTGGATCTGGGGTATTTTGAAATGGGGCAGGAGAAAGTGGGGAGGATGTTGGGGCAAACCAATGCATGACCATGGTACCAGGCTAAGTCACCTCAAGAACTGACCTTTCTGCCGGAGTCCTTGTGTCCACATTCCCCCTTGTCATACCACCACTTGTTTTTCAACTTGTCTAAGACGGCTTGTTCATTGAGCTTCAGTACTGCTAGGTTTACTGGGATTCTTCAGAGAATCAAGGGAAGGGGAGTGGGTGGGATTGGAAATAACATAAATAACATTATGCACGTCCATGTTATGTTATGTTATTGTTCAACTGCGTTGGCCGCAGCTGCAGCAGCAGTGGTGGTTGTAGAACGATTTTAGCAAAAAGTTCCATTAGCAGTACAGATGCTGTAGTACACTACATGTAACAGCTCGACAACAGAAAGAAAAACAAAACAAACAGAAAACAGAAACAACAACACAAAAAATATTGGAAACTGTATCAAAGTGATATGCATTAATACTCCATCTAGCTTAGTTTGGCCTGACTCCCTACGTGCGAGATGTGTATTACTATATCACTTTGGGTAACCGACAGCAGCTGAAAACACTCTGGGAAACTTTCTTTCACTGAGCAAAAAGAATATAATCAGTAAAGACTGTTTTCTGTCATGATGAAGGCCAAAGAGACTGCAGGAGGTGAAGCTGTTTGGATTGCTGGGTAGAAGCTGTCCAAGAACAAGAAACCAACTGGTCAAAGGGGTATTTAAAACAATACATTTGCCAGATCAACTGGTTAGTTGGTCTTCATGCAGAAATATACTTTTTAAGTTAATGGTTTGAACTTCTATAAAAAGTCAATTGAAGCCTCTGTTCCATGGAAACATCCAGGAACTTTGAAAAACTCAAAATGAAACAACAAAATTCTGCAGTTAATTAAAATAACAACAAAGTGGGATATCCTGAAAAGCTATTATGGGACCTGACAGAACATTGATAGACCTGAGGGTTTTCTTCAGTTCTTCTATTAAACAAATTGGTTTCAAACATTTGTGCTGCTATCATTTTAAAGATGTTACTAAACATCTTTAGAGGTCATCAAAGGTCAACCATTCAGTCCAGTCATTTACAAAATCAGACAGAAAATGTTGTCAATCAACTGTGCTGAGTTGGAGCAGCAAAATTTATGTTTGTGCCATTATAATTTTGGCGATAAAAAATAAAATATTTCCAGAGTTCACTAGAGAGCAACCTGTCCCCCCACCCCCACTTTGAAAGTCAAGGTAAACTGAGGGAAAAACTTTGTGAATGTGAGGATGTACATGTCAGTGAGGTCCAAGCAGTTTGTGTTTAAGGATGAATGGTTAGGCCTCAAATGATCCTCAAAACATCATCATCATCTTATCTTTATTCCAGACACATAAGAAGTTCTATAACAAAAAGATAAAACAAACATAACAAAAAATAGAAAAAAAATACAAGGTAAAAATAAACAGGATGCATAATATTATTCACTGAGTCACAAATAAATGATAACCAGTGCTTCCACAATCTTGAGGAAAATCTCACTGTACTCAGTGCAGAGTTTACTAAAATTGCAATCATGTTCTTGTACGACACAGATAATCTACACGTGCGTTTGTACATAAGATTCCTGAGCACAGCTGCACATGTGAGTACAGCATTATGTACAAACATATGGCTAGCACTGCTCCATCTAGGCATCATTGTATGCCACATAAAGTTGGCCAGTGTATAGTGGAATACAAAAACCTGCTAACCTGAAGAAAACAACATATGAAGCATAAATATCTTGGTCATTAACTGCCGACTTTTGAAATAGTTATGAAAATACCCCAATGATCAGAGAATGAGAGAGTAGAATTCATGTTTTTCTGATTTGTTCCCAGAGGGTTTCATGCTTGCTACTGAAGCTGTGGCTTTCTGCCGGTTACCCCGGAGTACCATTGCCTGTCGTTACCCGTCAGGGTTACGGTGATCTGACCTTGGAGTCCCCTCCCCCGATGCCGCACTCTCCCTTGTCATACCACCATCTGTTTTTCAATTTGTCCAACAGGCCCTGCTCGTTCAGTTTTAACACTGCCAAGTTAACAGGGTTTCTACAGGGGACGATAGTAACAATAAGGGATAAGAAGGGAACTTGGTGTTAATGAAGACTGCATATTGAGGAACGCAACATCAGTACAGCTGTGTGAGTCTAATGAATGGCGCATGTAAGGACAAGTTCACTGTTTTCAGCCCAGACCTTCCTCTCATCACATCCAAGTGGCTTCAGGTTTATAATAAGAGCTTTGACATTTTCCTGGTTTCTGAAAGCAAACATTCATGTGTACAGAAAAAATATATGTCTGCTACTAGACTGTAAATGGTTTGACAATGTGGTAATCTAGACCCTCCAGATTCATTTTTTATTGAAAAAGACAGATTTTTAAAATTTCCTTATAGTTTTTGTTCATGCAGTCAGTTGTTATCTCCTAAAGTGGTCTTGTCCAATAGGTATCCAGGCTTCGCCTCAGATTTTTCCTATTATTTTCAGTGCAGCCCTCGTGCCTGTCATGGTAACCTATTGACACTTTGTACGTGACACCAAGCTCATTTTTAACTTTTGAAGGCTGAGTTGGTCACCTGCCTTGATGGATGCAGCAACATTTTCATTTTCCCTCTAACTGTGACCAAATTAGGAAGAAATTATTTTATTTGTCCTTTGCACGCTAAATATGAATTCCATTTTTATAAAATAAAAACTTAATTTTTAGCTAAACCCTATTTTGGTGCCTTTATTGCTCACAATTTATATGTTTGTCTTATTTAGAGGGAATTGACATATCTCAATGAGAGCTGATGATCTTACCGTGAACAAATTTGTTTAATATTGCTGGTAGGTAATATTTCATGTTTGATCCATTTTCTCCCATCATTTATCGACTTACCTGCATTTAGTGCTTATGGTTCATTAAAATGCATCTCATTCATTCATTTCAATTTGGTAGAATAACACTTTTAGTATGCCAACAACATGCTAGCTAATGTTAAAACAGCAATATAAATGCTGGTAACTCTGGTAACTAGTGAGAGTTTACAGCCTTCCCTGCTCTTGCTGCAGTCAAGTTGTGCATGCACCTGCTCTGTTTACAAGCAAATAATTTCTCTATTTTGTGCTGAATAAAATATAAAAAGAGAAGGATAAACTATAAGTTTAAAAACCTATATCTCCAGCATATGAAAGGCAAACCTTCAACATATATTAACCTGAAACAGATATGACACAGAAATAGAAATATGCATCACCATCAGCTGATTATCTCTGCTATTCATTCAATAGCACTCTCAGAATGACTACTGGATTTAAAATCATTTTTTCTCTGTCAAACTATTGTTTATTGTTACAATTGCAGAAAGGGGAACAAATTATGCTGAGAAGGATGTCTAAAGACAAGTACTTTACCAAGACGTCCCTTATGCATCATAGATTTATCCACTGAGTTTAGTAATTCATATCTTATTGACTCAGAATTGGGTAAATTATGAAACAAACCAAATTCACTGGAAGTGTCACGTACTGGACAGAGGCAAAGAAAACAAGCAAAACAGTTCAACTACTTTCAGAAATTTTTCAGATAACACCTTCTTAAAATATTACAAAGAGGCCTGGACTGATGAAACAAAACTATAATGATATTAGGAAAATAACTGCTGGGATTAAAATACTCCTGATCCAACCTGTGCTTGCATGAATGCTGGTAACTTCAGGTGCCTTTTGGGCTTCATCTTTAAACATCAATAAGCAGTTGTATGCTTCATCAGAACTTCTCACTCTTTATCGAATGCTAAACTGATTTATTAGTTTCTTAAATGTATTGGTTAAACCCAGCACTTTAGCAGAAAGACAATTATATTGTTAAAGACAGAGCAGCGTGTGATGTTCAGACACTGAAGTAATCTGGGATGAAAAACAATCAGTGAATTTGTAACTGATTTCTGTGAACTTTCATCAGCCTTCATTCATTACCTGATAAATAAAAGAGGAAAAACATTCAAAGATTTACTTGGAGGTCAGAACTAGTGATTCGAACTGTGAGTCATAGATGAAACACACCTGACTGTTGTTCCTCTTGACATGCAGATGATGATCAAAGCACTGATGACATGATAATATGAACAACGATGCTTAATATATTAGAGAATAAGAGTTTTGTTCTAGTGCACCAACTGCAGATCACAACAGTGCTCAAGTTTAAATTTGTGGATGTGTTTCTTCAGGGTGCCTTCCTGTTAGACAAAGATAATATAAATCTGTCACTATATACATGATCTTAGCAGGATATTCAAGGGCATGTTGATATCACAGTGAGCTCCTCGTTATGTGCACTACATTTTACATTACATATATTAGATAACAGAAGTTTCCATATTTTCTCAACAAACCAACGCAACCAGATTGGATAGAGAGAATCCTTGAACAGCTGATTTTAAGTAAAAAATATGGGATAACAAATACAATTAAGTGTAAAATTATTCAAAGAACTGGTAGATGTAGATTAAATGCATCATCACGTAACCAGGTTTTTCTGATCGGAAAGAAGAAGGCATTTCTCAAAAGATAAAGCAGTATAAAAGGAGTATCAATTTTTAATTCTTGTAATTGCTTACTTTATTTTGCATATTTCCACTGATATTTAAAAATTCTGAGATAAGCTTTTGAGGCTGGAAGGTTTCTGCACAATCATTCTAAGGGTCCTCTGTAGATTTTTAAAAATCAGATTCAAGTTGGGACTGCAGCTGGGTGGGTCCATAAATATAAAAAATAATATCCATTGTAACATAATATCAAATCTTTTAATAAATCCAACTGTATTTTCTCTTTTTGCCCTTTTCTCCAGTTTATAAATAATTCCAATGATAAATATGTGAAGACTTTCAATATTCAATATACCATTAGCTGGAATCATATATTGAAGTGAGTAGGTTGACGAGTCAAAAGTATAATTGGGAGAGTGATGAATCGATTGAGTTTGTCAAACTCCACCCCTATTCTGTGTGCAACTCTCAGGTGCTTTGATGTTTACATTTATGAACAAAACTCTTGCAAAATGATTCACTTTAACCAGAGACAAACAACAAAGATGAGACGAAGACAAAATCAAAGCACATCCTCTTTCAGTTCCAGTGTTTTCTATATCAGAATAAGAAATATTCTCTTTTTTTAATGAGTTGAGTTTGACCTCAGACGAACAAGAAACATAAGGCAGAGTGACAATTTATTTAACCAAATATCAAGTCAAAATTCAGAAGCAGGATGTTAAAAATAAGGCCCTGTCTATATCATGCTTTGATGCAAACATAGGTAGATTTTCTGCTGCATTTTGCACAACTCATCCAAATGCACAATGGAATTTTGATGGAAATTTTTTTAATGAATAGTTTTAATAATGCTTTTTGTAGTGGGGATGTTTAAAAACTTGATTTCTGTTATATAAAGACATCTAAGTGCACATGAATACAATTACTTCCGTGATAGAAACCACAGCAACAACAGAGGAGATTTGTGTGTGATTCTACACCCTGTGCCACTTCATCTAAACTCTGTTTTCAATGAATCTTAAAAGCGAGCTGAAGAGGTCAGTGACTGTCAAAAGAAACATGAGCTACAGTTGTTATGAAAGAAGCTTTAGCCTAGCCTTTCCTTACCCATGCTCTTTGTTTTCCTATCTTTTTAAGGAATTTTGACATAATTCTGAATAATATTATGGCCAGCTGCTGGTGTACAATAGAAATTATAGAATTTTCTAAAAGAGGAGAGAAAATTGGCCATCTAATAAAACATCAGCATCTGGAGACAGAGACAGTGATGTGTTCTCTCCTTTCAGCTGGTCCTTCACATCTTCATCTCCTGTTTCTGTTTGAAAAGGCCAAAAGCATCCTACATACTTGGGCATACTAGGAAGAGTATACTAGGAATAGTATGCCCAAGTATGCCACCATTTATTAATCCTTTACATCTCCAATTGAAATCTCAAAGGACTCATTCACACTGTTGACAGCAAACTGCTGGAATGTAGCTACAGCTGCCCTGGGAAAGAAGAAAGGCTACAAATTGTGCACCATCAACCCCTCTGACCAACACTAGCGGGCAGTGTGCGTTAAGCGTCTTGCTCATGGACACAGACAACGAGGGCGGGTGGACTGGGAATCAAACTAGCAATCCACCAATTGCAGGGTGAACTCCTACTGCCATTGCCACCATCGCCCACGATACTGTGTGTATTCTGTGAGCCGCATGAAGTCCGCACACACAGTCCACTGTTCAGATTTCATAGTCAAGTGTACCAATTGCCTACATTTCTCAAGACAAATTCCTTAATTTTCCACAATTCAAATGGATACTCGCAAGTTCTGCACCTAGTCTGATGTTTCCTCTTCAGGGATGCCACCACACGCCTGTTAATGCAGCACAAAGTGGCAGTCTGGTTGAGCAGTGTCCTTCTGAATGGTTGTGCCGACTCTCAACCTGATGAGCTCAGTACTGCATACAAAACAGTTCAATTTGAACATCGTACTGTGACGTAAAAATTGACCTGTGCGCAGACGTGTCTGGCATATTTTGAGTCCGCTCAAAATAAGCTCAATTATGTGAGTGCCTTGACTTCTCCAGCAGAAAGAATAGCGGAGTAGAGTCTGTTTATTTTTACAGGTTCAATATCATAGAGTAATCAGGATCATAGTCAGAATAATCACAGACATAATGTTTTGCAAAATGTTCCATAAACTTAAAAAAATGCAGAAAAGCTACTTTTATGAGAAAATAATGTAGTAAGATTTGCACATAAGCATATAGACTGTTTCTCTGCTACCATTTCATGAAAAGAGGCAGCTTTTGATTGCAGCAATGTCCCCCGTTTCAAATGAAAACTCTGTGTGCCTGCACAGCAGCATAAAAGACATCACCATTCATATTAATGCCAGATTTGTCTTAAATCTTAAATCTCCTCCCGTAATTTAGCAGCCTGTTACAACAACCTAGTAGCAATTGCTACTGCATTCAAATTGCAGTAGCAATTTGAATGGGATTTTATGTTAATGCTGTATTGCTCTTCTGAGATTATATTTCTTTAGCTTTAAAAATCTGCTAAATAGCAGATGATTTTATTTATTATGTCCTAATATGCAAAAATGAAAGAGGATGTGTTTATTTGTCACCATGACAGCAGTTAATAGCCAGACAACACTGATTCTTCACACAGAGCTAATGTTTTTGATGAGTGAAGTTGATTAAAATAAATGCTCTGCATTCAAGTGCTTTAGCACAACTACGTTGCTTAGCAACTGAACATGGAATCTGCCTTTTATATTACTTTTTTTCCCCTCAAAGCAGTGAATTGGTTTGTGTTTTTCCTTTGCAGCTCAAAAGCATAGAAACATGGAAACAGAAAAGGTGGCTCACAAAGACCGAGTTCTCCACACAAACAATTCCCTGATTGAGTATTTTCCAACATAAAGGAACAAATGATTACATTCAGAGTGCACCAGTCTCGTCTGTGAAGTGTTTGTGTTTCTGGCTTGAATATAAAAATGCTGACATGAGGCAGAAATAATAAGAGCAACACAGAACATCTGATAAATTTTTCATTTTATGTCAAACACAAAGGAAAGGAAAAGAAATCTTTCAAATTCTGCTGTCAAGTAAAAATCTAAACTTTTAGAAATATTTAACCAACTTTTAGTTTAGTTCAACTGTATTCAATTAAATAAAACAAAAAAACAAAAAACAAATCTGCATTAATTTGTTATATGAACAGGGATTGATCAATATGGGGAAACATGTTCAGTTCTGGATCTGTTAGGATCACAACAACATATTTTTGTTGTCTTTTTTATGAAGATTTGAATTCTATGATCAATGTAAACATCTGGCATAATGATCAAAAATTTCAACGTAAAACTTTTTAAAAGATGCTTGCGTTGTGCTATGCTGCCATTGCCAGAAGCAGTGAATGTTCACCTTTTACTAAAAATAAACTGTGTTTCTATCTGTAATGTGCTAGATCATGTGGTTCTTATCAAGGTATTCAGAAAAATATTGTCCTGTCACAATAAAATACCCTGTTATATACTGATAACAGCATTTTCTCTAATAAGGCTGCCACAACTAGTTATAGCAATGTTGGGCATAATAATCCCCGGACATCAATATTTTTAAATGAATCATATTTTAGAAATCTACCCAATCTATTTCTTAAACATTACTACAAAATATCTGAAGCAAATTCCCCTTTTTTGTTGTCACTATGGTAGCACACAGGGGCTCACTAATTGCTACGAATTCTTTTTGAAGGGATTCATAGTTATATTTTAACGTAAAAAACAAAACAAAACAGTGTACCTCAAAGTTCTGTTTTAGAGCCAGTTCTAATTACAATTGACACTATTGTGCTGTGTGAAAATTTATCAAATGCTTCCTACTACTTTTATGCAGAATATTTTGTCATTTATTATTGTTAAAATTCAACTGCTCTAGCATCTACATTTCTGCAGGCTGCTTTTGTGATAGAAGGTAGAACAAAAGGTGCCTAAAAATGACACAATCCCATCACATTTGATGAGTTATTAATAAATATGTGAACTAGCCAGCTTGTATTACTGCTATGAATAACTGAAGACAAGAATCTGGTTCCATTTTGGTGATTAATGTCATGCTTGCATGTGTTATTTTGCTAAATTTATTCAGCCAACTTCATCCAATTTATTTGTTCATAAGAGCAAAGGCTGGAAAAGACTAAATCATTATACCATTTATGAACTTTCTTAAATTGGTTTAAAACTTTTTAACTTTCTGATAAACTGTGCAATTTGTCTTTTGTTTCTAAGTTCAACTCTCTGTGTTTCATCTGTGTTCATTAATCACCTTTTCTCCTTCCTGCTCCCCTTTGCAGGAGCTGTACAGCTTTCCTCCCTGATTGTGCTCACCTAGTCCAACACTCCACCATTTCCTTTCATTAGTATTTCAGCTCATTGATTTTCATTTTTATTTGCTGGTTCCTTCTGCTGCATCCTCCCTGGTTCCTTGTCCTGGTCTTCTCATGGCCTTTCTCCATAATATTTAAAATTTTAATCATTAAATAATCCTAAGGCTTCTAAGCTGATCTCTGCATTAGGGCCTTTTACAAACTTAAATATACAAAACCTAATTGAACATTGTAGAAATATTTTGCAGAATTTTATTTTACATCTTAACTTTCTGCAAGAAAACCTGTTCATCTTTGGGATCATAAAATGCAATGCAGGCTTGGTCATTTATTTTGAACATTGAAGTAAGTCTAAATAAACACAGCTGGGCTTGTTTCTCTTAAATAATCAGCCCACAATCAGGTCAGTAGTAACTGGTCAAAATTTTTCATTTAAATAAAATGTACTAAAGCTGAGGCTCAGTGTTACCTGACAGCAGAAGAAAGACAGAGACAGATAGAGACACTAATTATGACTGTAATTGTTAGTGCTCAAGTGCAAGTAAAGGCATACAGGCAGGTAGCAGTAAGACAGGCATAACAGATAACAAGAGACAGACAGTCTGACAGACATGTAGACAAAGACAAAAGAGAGAGAGACAAGACAGACAGAGACATATTAAGAGACAAACAGACAAACACAAAGACAATAAAACTGTGATCCACCCCTCAAGACTAACAGACTCGATTACCTTATTAAGCACCAATCATCCAGTTTCTGACAATATCCAATCTGTTGTGTATTTAAATCAGCACTCTGTGTGTGTGCAGAAAACAGTTACTGTTTAGACCAATTTTACTGAAAGCATTCTGACGTTAGCTCTAATTTTGACTAACTTAACTTTCTCTGTTTGAACCTTACTTTGACAAATACAAATTAAACCATTTTCAATCTCAGACAATTACATATTTTGGAATTTAAATAAAATGGGATAAAAACTAGAAATGAGAAACAGGAAATGAGAGACATAAAGTGTATGTATGTATAGAGATTTTACATTGAACTGATTACTTTCCTTGCCAATTCCTTTCCCACCCAGAGAATCCCAAACTGGTTCAGATCTTACGAGAACTGAGAAATGAGCATTCCTAGCTTTTACTTGGATGTTGTCTTTAATAGCGACAAAGTGCTACAGTTGACACATTTTTCTGAATAAAAATTGCTATTTAATAAAATATTGAAATAAAACCTGTTTTGTGATGGTTCATGTTTCTTCCTTCTGGTGTTTCAGATGCCTGGCTTCTCTGTAACTCCATAGTTAGGATTGTAAGTAAGATTGGATATGAAACATCAGAACCATTTCATACTCCAGAATTTAAATTGCACAGTTTCATAATAAAATTTATGCAATGATTAAAACCATTTTCACTTTCTGAAATACTTGCACTTTACGACAGTGCAAGTATAGCAAGATAAAAAAAGCATTCCTTCCTTTAGCGGAAATCTTTGATGCATTTAATAAAAACTCTAACTCTAATATCGCTGTTTATCAAACACATCCTATCTAATTACTCTTTATACATTTAAGGTTTGTCTAATTTTATAATTGAGTTAACTTAAGTTTTGGAGCTATACGATTTAACTGAATATTTTTACAGAAAGTTGACTGGGGGATATGCTAAAGGGAAAGAAAATCTGGAGAAATGACATGTTCAATTCTGTTAAAATCTATAATTTCATTCATTTTTATATTTTGAGGAGTTAGAAACTTTTATTGCAGCTACTATTACTCAGAATGCTCTAGACTTCAGCATTTACACAGCAGAGGGAGCTGTTTAAAGTAGCAGATTTAGTGTTTTAAGCAGAGATTTAATTGTCAGAAACAGGTGTGGTTTGAGGGATCTCACAAATATTTGATATTGCACTCTCTATTCTAACTTGGGAAGTTACCACGAATAACAGACAAAAACGAGACAACACTAACCCCACGCTGGCGTCCGCTAACCGGACACTCAGAGTGTACCTGAGGGGCGATGCTTTGGGAGTGGCCACTCCGTAACCCTTAGAGTCAAGGTTTCCTCCTACTTTCATGGTGTCGCAGGGTTTCCTCTGCTCGATGTATTCGTTCATGGAGGACTCAAGTAGGTAGGCATACTTCCCCTTTGACTTTCTGACTCGTATTACTCCCTCATTGGTGCTCTTTACGAATACAGATGGGTCTGCACTGCGCATATATGACCACATTTTTTCGAATACAGCAATCTTTGACCTCTAAAAGGAGAGTGAAGAAAAAAAATGAGATAACATTAATTAATACTCTTTAAGACAAGTTACTCAATTTGTGAAGATGATTTTGAACTTTAATCACAGTACTGAATCCAACTAAATCCCCCTAGATGAAATTGGAAACAAGTTCGCTCAACATTATTTAGGTCTTAATTTTCTGCCAGAGAGTAATTTAAAACAAGTGTTATTTGAAAAAAGTTTTTATATAGTGATGTACCATAAAGGTTTTATAGTGGTTGACACACTAGCCTTCACATTATACATACTATTTAAAGCATACAGACATATTAGACTGAATAAAAGGTCAGAAATGTATGTGTGTGTGTGATCTAATACTAGACTTATGAATGACAATACATGTATATGAATGAGATACTTATATCTCATACTTTCTGTGTGAGAAGTGTCACATTTTTTTATTTGAGACGGGGCATTATTTGGAGATTGCATCCTGCATGCGTGGATCCCAAACTGAGCAACGTAGGTAATATTTGTAATTTGACAAAGGACAGCATAAGACAAACTGCTGCAATTGTTAATGATACTTTATTATTACCGACTATAAAAAGCAGTGTGTCCTGTGCCTTAAACAAAATCGCTCCGAAAAGCGATTGACTATCTGCTTCACATCAGATTTTCCTGCCATAGAGTATCTAGACAGCTATGTCTCTCTGTCGGTGCTACCTTTCTAACACAGATAGTCACAACACCAGCGTTCATAGGCACAGGTCACACTGCTTGTTAGATCCGCTGATGAGAAAATACAATAAAAATTGTGACTGCTGATATACTGCTCTTTATCAAATTGCACTTAGCCATGTTTTGCCTTCTTTTCTCTAAAGTTCATTGTCATTGGTTGCTTGTTTCCTGTAATGCTGCCACCTACTGGACATGCCAGTGTTGCTCAGTTCGGGATCCACCCATACTCGATACGATCTTCGAATTATGACCCGCCTCTTCCGTGACACCTCTCACACAGACAAGTATGAGTATCTCACACATACATGTATTGTCATTCAAGCAGTCTAGTATTAGTTCACACACACGCGCGCCCACACACACGCCTACATTTCTGACCTCTCATTCAGACTAGTAGCTATGTGTGCTTTACACTGTATTTATGTATGTGTGTGATTTTAATACCATATAAGTGCAGTTTTAGTCTTGTGTATGTGTGCGTGAGTCAGTAGTCGTGTGTGAGAGAAAATTGTATACATGTGTGATAATTTAATAGTGTATATGTGTAACTTTAGTGTTGCATGTGTGTATGTCCGTAGTAGTGTGTGTGAATATAAAAACTTTGAGATAAAATATTCAATCACATTTTGGCTTATACTTAGTAACCTCTGGTATTTGAAAAAGTGTCATTAGATTAGTTGAAATCTATACTTTTTTGATTTAGTCTAATTTTAACATAAAAATTTTAGTTGTCAGAGGGAATTTTTCATTTATAGCACAAATGAAAAGCAGTTAATTCTTTATTTGTTGTGGCATCAAGAGTGAACATGCACACTAACCTTGAAGAAGTCTTTGGTAGAGCCCCCTTCAAGTGTACCATAGGCGATCTCGGTCTGCTTGGCTAGGTCTTCTGCGCTCTCTATGGGGGATACCATTCTCTCCACAGTGAGAAAAGCTGCCAGGTTGGCTGTGTAGGAAGAGATGATGATGAGGGTGAAAAACCACCACACCCCTCCAACAATTCGACCTGAGAGGGATCTGTGGGAAAAAACAGAAAGTAAACAACAGCTTTTAATAAATTCAGAAACTGCTGCCTGCATTCTGGACTTGGACCGATTTTGTTCAGCTTTTACTTTCCAATTGGAAAACAGGATATATACAATTTAACTCATATGCTGATGATATTACTTAATGTGCAAAACTAGTGCTTGCATTCAATCAAAACTAGTGCTAGCAGTATCAACACTTTTGGCCTATAATAATAATGTCTTTCTTACCATCAGAAGGAGTGCTTTAATTATTTTGGAAATGATGGTCAATCTTTTTGTCTCACCAGAGTTAAAAAATTGGGTAAAAGGGGAAAACATTAACAGTAAACATTAATC
Organism: Girardinus metallicus; assembly: GCA_903067095.1. NCBI lineage: Eukaryota > Metazoa > Chordata > Actinopteri > Cyprinodontiformes > Poeciliidae > Girardinus > Girardinus metallicus. The sequence continues at coordinate 33,138 of CAEGAE010058780.1, forward strand.
TGCACAATACCAAAACCGCTAGCTTCTTCCACTCAGATCCTTTTCTTTCTAGAAACTGACCTCAGCAGACTTCAGTTGTAACATGTTTGGTTGATCTGCTCACATCAAATCACTGCACACATTATTTAATATTATTTTGTTTGACTTAAAGCTGTACAGTAGGTGCAAGAACTGCAGCTGAGAGTTTCTGCCTGCAGGATATTCATGCTTCACATTAACACTGAAAGCATAGAATACATTCAGTCAAATCCCATCAAACACACACACACACCCACACCCCCGCGCACACGCACACACACACCCCCGCACACCCCCACACACACACACACACGCACACCCCCACCGATCTTGTTTAGCCCTGCGGCCCCGTCCCACTAAAGGTGACCCTGTATGATGTTCACATTGATGCAGCTTCAGTGTAATGTGGTGTACAACAAGCTAAAGAAAAGCACTAGATGAGGTGAATTTTGCAAACAAACCAAAACTTCTCCTGGTAGAGGCAGCATCAAAGAACTGGTTCCCTCTGGGGTTGAGACCAAAGTGCCAGCCAGACAAAGTAAAAAGTTGTGACTTCCATGTTTTAAAGAATGTAAAACCATCTTAGCATCTACTGTGCTATTTTTAAAAGAACAAGCTCTTTCACACTGACGCTAAGTCTTAGAAGAGGAACATGGATCGATAAAGAAACCAGCTGCTTACTCCAACATTTTGGCCAAGTTTGTTCTGCTTTGCACTGTTTGAGAACACAAATGTTGAAAATGAATAAATGTTTCTGCCCTATTATATACCTTATTTTTGTCTGAAGATGGTCTGTTCTTCATAAAATTAGAACCAAACTAAGTACCAGACTCTCCATTACCAAAAGCATCTTATCTGGGCTAAGGAAAAAGGAACTGGAATTCTGTGCAGTTGATTTTAGCTGTTTGGCTGGCTGTGGTCCCTAAACTCAGCAAGTACTGTGGATTCACCATGTATTCACTACGAAACAGCACAACAATTACACTAACAGAAACTATTCTACTCACAATTTTCATTTAAGGTAATCATCACCAATGAACAACACACATTTACCTCATCATAATGTACTATGACATATGGGATGGAATATGCCTAAATAAGGCCATTGTCAGAAGAAAATCGCACAAAGGCAAGGCCATAAACATGCATGTGGCATGATGAACCTGACACACATGGAGAATAGAAACAGCCTCAAGCCTGACCACAGCTGAAAATACTAAAAATCAAGCACCATGTCACATGCAATCAAATGTTTCATGAATGCAAGAGTGTGTGCGAACATCAGAAACTGTTGTGTAAAAGAGCTCAGCTATGACAAGAAATCTCCCAGACATTTTGCTTTAGACAGGCAGCTTTGTGAATAAAAATACTGGCTACGTGATCTTTTGTCTATATATGTATCAATTATAGCACTATTCATTTTTATACCATTCAGGCTTACCTGGGGGAGATGTCACAGCCCTGCTGCATGAAGGCCCCAAGTGAGAACCAGAGAGAATTAAAGATCCCAAAGTCGTTAGTGTGTTCAGGAGTTTCTTTATCCTTCTGCTGGTTCTGATTCTGAGCCTGAGAGTAACCTGAACAGAGAGAATGATAACAAAAACTGACTAATTCAACTTTGATTACTGAAGTCAGGAGAATCACAACATGGGAGTGAGTTTATTGGGCGATGATGATGTTGAAAATGGTGGGATACCTGGAGAGTGAGGGTCTTCTGAGTATGAAGTGGGAGGAGCTCGTCGAGATGCTGAAGCTGGAACTGTTTCATCTTCTTCATCGGACTCTTCGCCTTGCCACTCGTAGGGACTGAAACGACTCACCTGCAAAAAGCCATGAGGGTTATCAGACAAACTGATTCAAGATCGACCGGAAAATAAAAAAAAAAAATGTAGAGAAGTACAAAAGCAGATGACTTAGTCTGCTACAGTTACGACCTAAATTATTCATACCCTTGGTATATTTATATTTAAATTTATTAACACTTAACTAGTTAGTTTGTTTCTGAAAGAAAATGAGACTGACGCCTGTCAAAGAAAACAATGTCAAAGGAGAATCCAGTTTTAAATTAATAACTAAAACATAAATACAACTTTCTCAATATTAAAACAAATATTTTCCTGGTGAAGCAATCAAAACCTTATTAAAAACACAGACCAGTTTTTCCTTCCACAAAGTCTCTGTATAATTTTATCTAAACCTTCCAGAAGTATATTGCGCTTAACCAAATACAACAAAAGGGGAAAAAAAAAAATGAAAGGTTTGTTTTAAGCAAAAATCACAAATGTGCACAGTTTCTTTTACAGAAGGTTTTTTAAGACATGCAGAAACTGATGTCTGTAAGCAAAGAAATGATGGATAAGGATCAGATAAATGGTTTATTGGGCTGAAACAACAAATATTTCTGCGTGTGGCTGAACTGGAAAAAATAAGTGTGTCACTGAAATAAAATAGTGCAGTTGGATGCTTCTTGCTGTTCACCACCACACAGCATAACATTCAGTCACCCATATAGGCTCTTTTCTACATGTCATTGACAACAATTGCATGAACAAGGGGAAAAAACCTTGAACAATGGATGACATTTATCGTGTTGTCTCAGCATACATTTGCTCAATATGTCCGGTGCGTGTTGGTGTGTTGGGGGTGTGTGTGTTTATGTTGAGAATAGCTCCATGTCGATTTGGCATTATGTCATTTGTCTCCAACTTAAGACAACATATGTAAACTATTCATTTTGTAATTTAAGTTACATTAAATTTTTGACAATTCTAATTTTCCTAAATAATTACTCAATAACTAGTTGCTTCCATATGTAGGGTAATGTACCTGTATTTTTTAGCTAATACTAGTTTTTACAAATATTGAAAAATACTTTGTGTTTTTACATATTTGATTAGAACCAAGTTTGCATTAAACATTTCTGACTCCTGCCATCATACCAGAAAGAGCACCACACTGACTCCAATGTAGGCGAAAACAATGCACATCCAGATTTCATAGGCCAGCGGGTCAAGGAAGGAGAAAACGCCTGGCTTGGACTTGGTTGGTTTCTTGATCATGATGGAGATTCCCAGAGACATGAAGGGTTTGGTGAAGTCAATGTCTTGCTCTCGGACGAGAGTGATTGTCAGTGGGGCGACGGCCATGTCTGCCTTCTGCAGGAGGACACAGACAAGAGATGTCACCCAATGGAGGAGGTCTTTGTTTGGTAAAAACGGTGAACATGTTTGTTGCTGAAGCTAACAGACATGTTCACTGACTCATAATGAAAACATCTGTAGAGCTGTCACTGTTCATGTGAGCATGAAGCTCAAAACAGGTGCTTTTTAAAACACTTGACCTAACTTACAAAAGCAATTCCTTTGCTCAAGTGAAAACATGTCAAAGCAACATCTTCCTTGAAGATATGTTAAAGCCCAAATGTTTGCCTTATTTTGAATGTTTTTTTTGATACTGTCCACATGTTCTCTGTCATGAAAAATAGCATTCGCATAAAATTAAAAATCTGCAACAAAACTGTATGAGTGAGAATGTTTTTTTTATTTTTTACTTATACTCTTGCATTGTGGGACCCCATGCCTTAATTCACTCAGTTTACCGTCATTCTGTAACCCAGTATAATAACATCATTTGTCTTTGACACCAGACTAACTTGCTGACTTGAAGACCCAGCCTCAGTCATATAAAAGACAGAAAATGGGCAAGAAATGCTACAGATGACAGTCTAATCTAGTTTTCTTAGGAACCATTAATATGCCTTTTAATAAAAAGCAACATAATTTTCCTCAACTTATTGTTTAAGCCAGTCAGTTTCTTGAGCATGTATCCAATACAAGGTACAAAATGGAAAATTTACTGCCGTTTTATTACCTACAGAGTACGAGAAAGGCCTAGCTTATAAAAAAATCACTTTCAGATATAAAGCTACAACCAATACTTCTGACAGCAAATACATTTATTTATAATGGAAAGCCATTACTAACTCCACTAAAAGTTGTTGATGTAACTCTAAGATTTGAAGTAAATTTTGCTGACGATGGACTAATTTTTTTAAACCCAGAACACAGGAGGAAAAGCTCCAGTTTGGATCACAACCCAATGTTCTGAAGCTTGTTACTATTCCACGGTATTTACACTATAAAAAAGTATTAAAATAACTCTTAAGTCAGAGAAAGTTATATTTAGATATATTAAAAAAATATAAGCTGTTTTGTGCCTAGTTGATACAATGATGAGAGGCTGTGATTATTTTAATTTGTATCTAAATGAAATGTGTAGCATATCTGGTTCTTTCCTGTTTATTCCTTCAGCCTCCACAAACTGAAGTGGAGGCTTCACTCTTCTTGAAATTTCTGTTATCAATATTTCCATAAAAGATAGCTGATGATCAATATGCAAAATGAGTGCCTTGGTTTGAATGTTTTTTATGTTGAAATTTTGCCCTTACTGTACAGTATTTTTACTTTGTTTTTATTCTATCTTTGTGTTAGTATATTTGCTTTGATTAACTGTCACTTTGCAGGTGTTGCACAGAAATTTCCCCATTGTGGGACAATAAAAAAAATTCTGCTCTCTACCATTCCATGTTGACAAATTGTCACCAGGTTAGCTGAAACAGCTTACTTGTCTTGGATTCTGTAACTGCCTGTTATATCCAAACTCACCCCGTAGACCAGTTCTCCCACCATGCCATTCCACTGCTTTGTCTCCGGGTCTCTGGAACCATACTTTCCGTCTCCCACCAGTTCTAGCCGGTAGGTGAAGCCCACATGTTTGGCGATCTCGGATGCTAGTTCAGCACAGTAGCCTTCGTACTTGTCATTTCCTGTAAACTGCTCGTGGTTCTTCTTCAGCATCATGTAAGGAGCTTCCTGTGACCACAGAGAGAAACAGTTTGTGAAGTCATCACTGCTGCTTTTATTTGATCAAGACTTAGAACCATGGTATCTTGATTCATTTAACAAAACAAACCCTCTATTTTTTCACTTCCGTCTGTGGGAGCTATGAGGTTATAGAATAAAAAATGACACATTTTGTTATTAAGTGCAAACAAAAAAGTCGACATAGGATGATTAATATTCTTAAGACTTGTGCCAAATTCAAATCCCGTTCTTTATATGATCCTCTAGACTACTGATGTCAAGCTACATCAAACAGTCACTCCAGTTTTCTGTGATTCCAATATTGTGGAAATTCGCACAAAATCCACAGATCCCCAGATTGTTTCCCATCAATGCATAACTCTGAGTTTATTGACAGCTATTAATATCTTAACAGTCTTTTAATGTGTTTCATCAATACATTCACGTACAACCCACCCTTGAGAACATTCATGAACTTGATATGGATAAAATGAGAAGGAGCTTGATGCCCCTGAATAAAAGAGTTCTGAAGTGTAATCCATAGCTTTCTCTAAACTGCTTTCTATTTTCCGCATTGATTTTAACTGCATTCATGGGGTGGATTTATACATTCATATTAAAAAATAGAAATTCAGAGGAGCTATTGAGTTTTCTGGATAAACACACAACATCTGGTTATTTCCAGAGGTTTAAGCATTGATAATGCTGTGACTAATGTTGCTCTTGCTAATCATTTCTGTTTCTTGTTGAAATGATGCAGAGGACAGGTGGTCACTAAATGCCACATTAATGATATCATTCTCTACAGTATTCACGCAGATCTTAGCACCATCACATAAACCTGTCACTGTTGGTGATGTGAACAACTTTAGACTAACTATTGTACTTATAAAGACAAAAATTTTAACCAGATAGAAAAATCACTGGAGGAATGTCCAGTCATTAGAGCCCACATAACAAAATGTAGAAAAAAAGTTTAATTCTTGTTTTATGAAGACAACTCCAGATTCAGGTTCTAAAATGAGAATCTTCCAGGGAGAAGAGGATCATTTATCTTCTTATTTTATAAATAAAAACAATAACAAGCCCAGAGTTTATTATTGTTGGCAGACTGACTAACCATCATTCTATCCCCCTTGGTTCTCATCTAACAAGTCTTACAATAACTTTGCAGAACATTTAAAGACAAAATTCAGAGAGTAACATCCGCAACACGTGACTCTACCTCTGAAAACCTGTAACCTCTCCTATGCCTCAAGAGTCACTGCATCATAAAGTCAGCTTAACAAACTGAAATATGCATCAGACTGCCTGTCAACTGTCTTAGTTTACAATCTGATATTCACTGTTTCTGATCTTGTATTTGTACCATTTAAAATCTTGCAGCTACTTTTTGCACAATCTGAACTTGATCTAAATCTTAAAATATGGAACAATGGCATTACACTAATTCAGTCAAGATGAAACAAGCATCAACACCAGCATGCCGAGGCAAGAGACATTTATAATCTGATGAAAGCAATTTTGGAAAAAAAAGTTTGAAACGATTCTCAAGTGATGTTGAAAATTACTCCATGTTTGTTCAGGCAAGTCTGCTGTGATAGTCCTTAGACTGGTACAAGCATCAGGGTACAGAAAAGTTCTCTTAACAAAAAGTATGTTTAATATCTGCTTAAATGTTATGATCAAACATATCTCAACACATATTCCAATTTATTGAGATGCAACTCAAACTAGTCAGATTTCTCATTGTCTTAAAGTGGTTCTTTGAAAAGGAACAGAAAAAAAACAATTGACAAAAGTAGAAAACAATTCGGACATTTCTGATTGCTCCTTTATAGGAATCAGAATTTCAGATTTGTTTCTATACTTCTCACTTGAGGCTAAAAACAGCTCTGCTGAAACAGTGAGACCAATATTATGATTAGTATGTTTTTAAAGTTAAAGTGAAGATGAACTGGGCAGTATGTCACTCTCCCAATCTCACCAATATGGTGGTGACAATGTAGGTTTTGTTCAGAAGATTAACCAGCTCTTCTGTCGGCAGCCTGGAGACGGGTGTATGGACGTAGCCTCTCTTCTCATTCCAGAAGCCTATCTGGATGCAAAGCAACAACAAGCTCATTAAAATCACAGTGAGGGACACTCAGCACAGACCCTCAATATTATTGATATTTTATAATAGAAGCCAAAATATGTTACAGATAAAGCCTCTGCTTTCGTATGGCTTTTAAAATGTAGATTATGTGATCACTTGTCCAGTAGTCACTAGTCAAGAAGCTTTTTAGTTTATTCAGGTCAAATGAGAACATTGTACTTCAATAGGAGTTTCAATTCAGATTAAATCTTCAGAGTTATAATAAGTTAACCATAAGCACTCAGGAGTTTTACATTAAATGTGAATTTTACTGCAGTTGTTGATATGCAGTATAGCTGTTTCTAATGAAATTCTCTCCCCAGGTTGTCACCTTTCTCTTATCACCCAGTTGTTCATATCCTGCCTTACCCAAAAGTGCTTTTATATGAATTCATGTTTAAGTCATGATTTTGTATAAACTGGCCTGAGCAGAAAAACAACATTAATATATAAAACTATCAAACCTGCTGAAGGATGTGAGGAGTGGGTGGATGTTCATCTCCAGCTTTCAGGTCATTTGGTATCCCACTTTATTTTATTGTAAATTTTTATTTTGTGGCTGGCTTCTGAATTATGCCTCATTCTCCTTTATCTTTGGCACCTGTTTGTATTTTAAATTGGTCTTTTCATGCCTTAAATCTATGGTAACTCTTAGCACAGTTTTGGATCATTATGGGTCTGTTTTTGGTTTTACAATACTAGGTATGACAGTAAATTCAAACAAAGACCAGTTTTACCTTTTTCTGGCCTGGTTTGCTTCTATTAAAGCTGTGATTTGCTGCATGATAAATCAATCATAACTGTTCCTAATAACAATGGAGGGATATTAGTGTTTGAAAGAGTTCAATAGAAAGTTGAGAGTCTGCAGGTTTCTACCCCAAGTACTGTATATGCTGATTGTACTGATTATCACAGGTTTAATCAGAGTAGAGGGAACTAATTACTGAAGAAGCTGATGTAGCTAAAACCTGCTGACTTGCTTCCCTAAAGTTTGGCTAGAAATCTGATACTCTAATGAAACAATGAGCAGCTGCACCTTCCGGGGCCCCATGTGGCTGAGCTCCATCACAGTCAATGTGTAGTTGGTGCGGTGTCCTCGCTCATTAAACTCAACGTGACCAGTCAGTCCTTCAAGACGAACCTGCAAAAACTGAACATTACTTTCAGCATTTTAGAGCAAACAGAAAAAAAATACAGAAGTTTGCGTCTATGTGCAGTATGTGTGTGCATTTATTATTGTCTAAACAACTATTGGCCCCTTAGTTCCAGTAATAGGAACTCTGAATACTTCAGCAGACTAAAACATTTTGACAGTTCCATGGTCCCAACTCCAACAGTTTGGAGCTGGCCCCTTCCTCTTCCAACATGACTGTGCACCAGAGCCCAACCAAGGTTCATAAACACATGGATGGCAGAGTCTGGTGTAGATGAAATGGACCGGCCTGCACAGAGTTTGACCTCAACCCAATAGAACACCTTTGTGATCAATTAGAGCGGAGACAGAGAGCCAGGCCTCCAACATCGGTGTGTGTACTCACAAAGGCACTTTTGGAGGAATGGTCAAAAATCCCCATAAATACTCCTAAACCTTGTAGACAGCCTTCCCAGAAGAGCTGAAGCTATTCTGGCTGCAAAGGATGGACCAACATCATGTTGAACCCTATGGATTATGGGATGCCAGTTAAGCTCCTGTAACATAACAATAACCTGAAAGACACCAGAAATGCTCCAAGGACTGTCTGAATTGGAAAGGTCTCACTGTGATGGTGTGGGATGACTTGAAATGAAGAGTACATACAAGAAATTGGGGCAAACTTCTCTAAGACTGGTGTCAGAAACTGGCAAAGGCTGCAAGAAATGTCTTACTAAAGTCATTTCAGCTACATGGGGCAGCAATGTTAGTCTCCAAACTTTTTCCTTAGAAAAGAAATTCTTATCTTATTTAATGAATGAAACAACAATAGCTGTTGTAGTTTAAGTGTAATTAATAATTTGCTTCCTAGATATAAATAAAAACTATGAGATTTGACACAAATGTGTGAAGATGTCTTTATAAGGAACTTAGTATTTAATGTAAGTGTTCTCTATATTACACTTGTAGAATAGCGTAAATATCACCAAAGGGATATGTTTGTATTTAGTAAAAATGTTTGGTTTACTAAATGAACTTTGATAAAATTTAGACGTATTGGAGACATACTCATGAACAAAATAGTTTTTGAAAAAAAGGCAAAAAATAAAAACATGAGATTAAAAATTTTAAGTCAACAAATTGCCATGACGCTGTTGTTTTCTGGCATTTTGTTGTATTATTTTATCTGAGCTGTAACCCTGAAATTGTGTGTTTATGTTTTAAAATATTTATGTCAAAAAGCAACAAGAAGCTGCAGCATAAGCAGCTTTCATGCCTACCAGCTGCAGTGCTCTCTGGATGTCGATGCCTTGTCCCCATGGCGCTGGTGGGTTGGCCAGACACTCCCCTGCGTTACCACGGCGAGAGATGTCAATGCGCTGCCGCCGCAGGTTTTGGAAAGCTTTCACCATGACGTTGACGCCGTCATAGGTCAGAGCTCCTGTGTACTGAGAAAACACATTTCAGGAATAAAACCTGTTTAAATCCTGCTAAAATTTTTCTCTCAGAGAACAGAAAAAAATTGCAAAAGTAAAGTAAATAATTAAAAATACGTATATACCACCTTTTAAGACGTCAATCACAGAGAAGAAAAACCCCCACTCCAAATCATCAAATTTACTTAGGAGTTAGCTAAAAAACAATAACTTCCATTGCTCCATTTTTTTTCCTGCAGAAATAACTTTATCTGTTCTTCCTTGAGTTAAAAAAAAACAGTCATCCAGCTCTTTTACCTTGTGCAAGGTGAAAGAGCTTGAACAAGGTTTCTAAGATCTTGCATCTTAGAAACCTTGTTTGTGTCAGAAGAGACGTGTAACTGGATATGGTTTTCATAGTAGTGATCAAACATGTCTTCTAAAATGTTCAATATTTTGCAACAATCCCATTGTAGACTTCATCTCCCAGTCTGTTATCTTCAGATAAGGTGCTAAATTTGCATAAAAATGATTAACATCTCCCTGAGAATGATGAGAGGAGCACATGAATGTTGATCAGTATATTTACACTGAAAAGAAAAAGTCATCAAAGTTTTGTGGTTTATCTAAGCACGCCGCTCCATTTTATGACCAAACACTCTTAGTTTGGTACGCACAATGGCGAAGTGGTTTAGTAAAATGTAACTTTGGAAATAAGAGTCACATTGCCATATTCTTATCAGAGATAAAGATTGTCATATTTGTTAGGACTTTTTCTGTCTTTGTTCTAATAAATTTTAACACTTAATATTGTCACCTGCTTAAAATAATGGCCAAAGTCATTTTGGCCAAAAGTAATTTTTACAAAAAATATCTCCTTTCTTTAATTGCCAAAAGATGAATTAGATAAAAAAAAAAATCCCTTTCTGAAAAAAAAAAAAAAAAAAAGGCTTAGGCCATTATCTTAAGAACTTTGTTTTTTGTCCATTTTCTGAGAATTGGATATTTTGACCTTTGGGATATATTTGCTGGGACGTCCAGATTGGAAGCTGTCTGAAATATTTTCCACTTGTGAATAATTCTTCGCTAGAATGGCAGACATGTTGAAATGATGAAAAAAACTTAAACTTAAGTAATGTACATGTTTGTGTTTTCTGATTTAGGTCCCTTTCTTTTATAGTCACTTCTGAAGACTAGTGGGCCTTATGGGAACCAAATCCTAGTTCTATTTTTAGAGGGAAGGTGTTACTAAAATTAGTTGAAAACAACACAAATTTCCAACATAGCTTGAACTATAAACCTGTCTGCATGCGTGTTCACCTTGAGCCTCTTTCGTGTCAGTTTGAGGTCTTTGCTGTCAAAGCCCATCCAGTCTTCATTGATTTTCTCCACAGTTGGGCAGGTTCGGTTCACCAGCTGGAAGCCTGTCACATTTGGTGCCAACTTCTGAAACTCTGTGACGTTCAGGTCCAGAAAGCCCTGAGTAAAATACAGAGAAAGAATAAAAGGAACTCGATATCTGCAAGTTTCATTGCCTCACTTTTGCATTTAACAGAACCTGCACTGGAAATTAACTTATTATTCCTGTGTAGAAAACAAGGAGCATGTTTCCTGTAAAGCGTTTAGGAAAAACACCTAAACTACTCCAAGTCCAATCCCAAGTATAGGTATAGAATGAAATTCTGTCATGTCTGTACGTGACTCTTGCCTTCAGTTATTCTTGTTTTTCATAAATACCAAGGGGATTTTCAGGCTTGTCCTGCTCACTTGAAAAAGGCCCTGAACCCAAACTAAATATCACGAGCTCCACCCCTTTCCTTTTTAGAAGTTTTTATTATTTGTAGTTTGCATTAGCCAAATTGCTTCAAAAAGTGATTTATTGGGAGTGCTGTGGTGGCACAGGGGTTAAGCACATCCCACATATGGAGGCCTTGATCTTTGATGCAGCTGTTGCAGGTTCGATTCCCAGCATGGTGACCTTTGCCGCATGTCTTCCCCTTTATCTCATTACCCACTTTCCTGTCAAATAAAGGCCCCTAGAGCCAATAAAACCTTTTTAAAAAAAGTAATTTATGTCTTATATATATATAAAAAAAAAAAAAATTCCCTTCTCACCCTCTGCGGGTGGTCTCTTTCATCCTCTGAGCTCGGGTCCTCTACCAGAGGCCTGGGAGC
>CAEGAE010058783.1:0-93049 GCA_903067095.1 Girardinus metallicus
CATTGAATTAATTTCAGATTTTTGTATAATTTTTCTTCAAGTTAACAAAGTGAGCTATTATTGTTACAGGTTAATTTTCTAAACTATGGAAAAGTAACTGTTAGAGAAGCTCAAATGTGAAAAATTGGACTGATGTTGATATGCGATAGTAACACTGCTGTTATGTTAGATTTACCAATGTTTTATTTTATCTTTTTTTTATCCGATTACCCGATTAATCGCAAGAATAATCGATAGATTACTCAATTACTAAAATATTCGTTTACAACAGTCCTAAACCAGAGTCAGGGTTAGTAGCCACATGTTCCTCAAGAGAAGGGATTGCTGCAGACTTAATTGATGCAATCAATCATTCACCATCACCACATGCTTGCCCACAAAGGGAATCAATCCAACATCAGCTGTTAAGAATTGGGACGAATAAATAAAAAAACATTTGGAGTACAAACCAGGTAGCTTTAGTTCATCTGTTTTATATGAACTGTTGTGGAGCATCTGGACTAAAGAGGAACAGGAAGAAACTACAGAATGGTGTGTAATGGATGCCACAAGCCTAACACAGAGAAAGAACATGAGACAATGAACAAAAACGTGCTTTGACTTCATTCAACAAGCTGAGGTGAATTTCATGAGGTGAAAATCCAATCTCACTTCTGGTGAGGGCAAAACAAGATCCAACAAGCATCACAAATGTTAAAAAACAGTTTGAATACGTAGTGTGCCCTGACATGCAGGTTAATGCTGACCAATCCGGGCCGCCAAGATAAAATGGAGGTTGAGATGATGAACACAGGTGACATGAAGAGAATGAAGAGCTGACGGCGTGTTGCTGCAAGTACCAAACCGCAATACCCCAAAAGATTGCGCAGTTTAGTTCCTAAGAACATGATGTTGGATTTTATCAGAAACTGAGCCAGAGCCAAGATCAGTCGGCTCACTCTGATTCATAACAGCTGAAAAATTATTAGGGCTGCAACAGACAGTTATACTGATTATTAATCAATTATTCTGGGAATTAGTCAAAAATTCTGTCGATTAATCAAATATTCTGACGATTAATCAACTATTCTGTTGACAGTATCTGTACTCCAGTTAATGATTAATTGATTATTAACTTAGTTGAAGGTTGTTTCAATAAACGATCAATTGTTTCAGCCCTACCTGCATCTGATATTGTTGTTTCTACCACCAATTAGAAGGATTGTGACCAAATAAATGTTAAATCTAACCAATAAAATAAAACTGTTCTGTACCTCTTCTATTTTAGCTTGACATTTGAACTTGTCTTAAATGGACGTTTTTGTTTTTTCTTTAAAAAAAACATTTTATGCACACAATGACGCCTCTTAAAAAGCATCTAAGAAGCCAACAAAGATATTTCATGAATGTGTTTTCTCTAGGTTTCAGTGACAGAACTCACTTCATCCGTGCACCATCCACACTTTTCAGATATCTGGATGCATTCCCCACATGACTGCGCGTTCGCCTTGATGCATATGCTGCCATCTGAAAGAGAAAAGTTGCTCTGAGCCACAGCGAACAAGACATTTTCCATTAGCTCTCTGATTCAAACCAGCTGCTGCCTGACAGAGAAGAAGAAGAAACCCCATCCCAGCTCAGAAAAGTGAGTCATGATGGGAAATGTTTCAGCCAGCGGACAAACTGATGAGGTAAGGCTGGAGAGAAAAAAAAATAGAAGAAACCTTTAACGTTTTCAGTTCTTTTCCCTGGTTTAACAACCCAGAATCAAATGGCTCGTTAGCAGAATATTGTTTTCTGCTGAAGTAGTCGGATCATTTAAATCAGCTGTGTTGGAGTGAAAACTCATCTAAAACTGGCAGGATGCCATCGAGGACTGGAGCCCTAAGCTGTTACCCAAATTATTAAACCGTTGTTGAAAATGTGAAATCCCCCAACAGCTATTTTACATTTTAATACAACAAAGCCACAAACTTTTAAGTTTAATGCATTTATTGTGGTTTTATTGAAAACTGAAGGAAAAATTTGGCATTTTCATAAAAAACTATTGCTGGACGATATGGCTGAAAAATTTATCACAATAACCGTTTCCTAATATTGATAATTATTGATTAGTTTTTCTGCTTTAAATATCTGACGTACAGCCAAACCAGTGGCGTTCCTGTTTTATCAAGAGTTCTCCACGCCGTTGTTTATTTCTAAGCAGGCATGAGGAACGGTGAAGAAACTTTAAACTGCTGCTGCGCCAGTTACTCCGCAAGGCGTTGCTAGGCAACCGAAGAGTGAGTGAGTTGCTAGGTAACCAAAGAGTGAGCGAACTTGCTTAGCTGGCTGTGAAGGGTTGAGCAGCTAAAGTCTTTTCTCTGACTATATCGATAAATGTGTGTTGATGGTTGTAGCTTTGAAAAAAATGTTATTTGGTTGTAAATAAATAAATATCTTGAAAACAGGTCAATGAACAAATACCAGCTGGTTAATATTTACCAGCTGGTATTTGTGCTTCTTACCTTGCTGAGCGGAGCTGCCTCCGATGACCGCTGATAAAACCGCTATAAAAAGAAACTGGAGATTCATCTGTGAGAGAGAAAAAAACGTAAATATAAATGAGTAAAAGCAAGGAGATCAACATCTGAGCAACACACATCTTACAACCTGAAGAAGCATCTCATTTTAATGACATTCAAGTGGGATTTGTAGTAAAACATACACGTTTTATTCAGATTAAAGCCTAAAATTAACAGTATAGTTTCTGGATTTGTTTTGGTTGCAGATTTTCTGTGAACAAATTGTTGCACAAATATCACAGCAAAGCTGTGATCACACCATCTGCGTGTGCGCAAACACCAGAAACAAAGCATAACCCTTCGAACTGCACTGGCTGCTTGAAGGGCTTTGTTCATGTTATATAACCTTTAAGACATTTAAATAAAGTACTGGAGCACAAAACAAAACGACGAGAAGGTCATCGGCATCAAAACTGACTGGAACACAAATAAATGAAAGTAAAAGAGGAATAAAAACCATAAACTCCAAACAGAGTGACTTTATTTCTGTGCTCTGGTTTAATTAAGCAGCTATTAAACTGTAACACCCATAAAAACAACAAAAAAAGAAAACAGTTTCTAATGTGCCTGTAAAATGTGACCATGTTCCTTTAAATAGGAATTTACTATTGCAAGAAGGTCTTTTTTTCCTCTTAAAGATAAACTGATAAAACATATTCCCCTTTATGTTATAATGCAGCTGAATTTATTTTTGTTTCCTGCCTGAATTGTGTTGTTTTTGTTAACAAACCAGATCACGGGCATAATTAGTGGGATCTGGATGTAAACTATGACGCAGCTCATCAGCGACACAGGAAGTAACAGCAAACAGACTCGGCTCAGAAACATTTAAAACGTGTTACTGACTGCAGCTGAGCCATCGGTCCGATAATCAAATATGGGCCGATATGAACAAGTGATGTTTATTTCCTTCGTTTCTGCTTCAGGGCGGACTGTGGGGTGTTTACCTGAAGAGACTATGTCTGTAATTGTTGGTTATCAGCCATATCAACAATTTTAATACGAGATGTTGATGTTGGCTCAAATGTTCAAATCGGTGCGTCCATAATTCATAACTCCAATTGAACATCAAAAACATTAAATATCCAAAGAAAAATCTTGAAACTTTTGCAGAGAACTATTGCTTAGGAATGTTTTATAAGTAAATACAGCAGAATTAATATTGGATACAGATATCGGTTCATCCATGGAAAGTGATGTGTTTTTTTTTTCCCCCCATGGGGTCAGAAAGGGAATATATAATAATAATAATAATAAAATTGGTAAATATTGGTTATTGGCCAAAGACGTTGGATAAATTGTTTTCCTGTAACTGCAAGTTGTTTTTACACAATTAGGTAATTTAGCATGTGATTGATTGACAGCGCCAAGCCCCGCCTCCTGGCTCTGATTGGTCATTTTGGTGCATTTCTAAAGACGACAATAACAGCACAGGGACGAGGTGAAGGAGATCAATATTTTCACAGATTATCTGCCCCAAACTGTCACGACATGGTGACAGTTTTAACAAATATGTACAGGCCTGTCACTAAAACAAATCTCATTGGATGATAAATTGTCCCACCAGTTATTGCGATAAATGGTAATATTGTTGTTTTGAGACCATTTTCAAGTCAGATAATGGTAATAATGGCATAATAATATAAGAATACAGTCTCAAAGATAAATAAACTTTAAATTCGAATGAACATTTAACACTGGAATAGGAAGACATTTTAAATAACTAAAAAATAAATATAAAACAAATAAAATTAATCATGTATTTTTATAAATTCTGTACTTTTTATTCTTTTTATTTTATTGATTGTTCTTTTATGTGATTTGGACTTTGAGTCTGTAATAAAATCTCTGTAAACAAAGTTGTTATTCAAAAACTGAAGACTTTTATCATCCAGTTTTTGGTAGAAAGAGAGAAAAGAAAAAAACAATAAATCATGCAAATGGAAAATATGGAGCTTGTTTTAATTTATCATGCAATTAATTGATTTATTGCTAAAAAGTAGTATGTAAAAACAACTTTATAAAAGTTAAATATTGTCATGCAAGTAGCACAACACAGCATAATGCTATCCGCCATTGTTTTTGTTGTTATGTGCCTGTTCGTGAGTAGAATAATCCCTACAGCTGTGCGTTTTCACACCTCTGCCTGGTTAATTACAGGACAGTCTGACACCTGGTTTCAAAGACAGATTCCCGTCACTGGAATCGCAACAAAAGCGTTACGATTTAACTGAATAGTGGCTGAAAGCTGATGAAGAAAGTCATCATTTTCATTCAGCTGCTGTAGGTTTAGCAAACCTACAGCAGTGAACTCAGAAATGTTGACGTGTTCTGCTGTGGCCGGGGGGTTCAGGTACAGACTCATCACTGCTGTGGCAAATCATCATCCAAACAAGCACCAACACAGGAAAACACAGACGGAGGAGGAGCGCAGCCCCGGGACACGCTGTCCCACCGAGTCGAGCAGCAGGCGTGCAATGACTGCAGCAGATGTGCAGCAGCAGCTTTCATGGGAAACCGTGAAGAAACAGCTGCGGCTCTTTAGAGATGCAGGGTTCAGACTGCAACAAGGAGAGCTTATGAGACTGGTCAGATGTTTATGTGGCCGTATTTAATCAGGCGGCCGTCGTACGTTTCCTGATGTAAGGTAGAGGAACCGTGTGTTCATTTACCCTGCAGGAAATATTCTGTTTTTAACAGCCGAGTCGACTCAGGCTGTTGGTTACTGTTCAAATCAATGGATCGATCTCAAAAATAGAAACAGATAAAAGACTATTGATTGTGACAAACTGCAGAAAGTGATTCAACCCACCAGAGAGCTTTTAAATTCCTCCAGAGAGTACCGGTTGGTTAGGTATCAGAACTAACATTCTTAGGCAAAAACAAAATGCATAAAAAAAAAAAAAAAAATCTCCTGACTTTTTTCTCACCATAATAAACAAATACAAGCTCCAAACCTGAACACAATTAAAAGACAAAAGCTGTAAAAGTGATGACATTTGCAGTTTAAAAATGTGACAAACAAACAAAGAGAAAATGCAAAAATCAAAGCCAAACTGTGACAATGGAGGCGTTGTTTCAGGGCAGTGTGCAACATATGCAACAAAAAACATAATTAAATTCAAACCAACCCCAGCTGTGGAGAATTTCTACACCATTAGCGCTCCACCCCAGCCTTCCCACAGACCCGCTTTGTTTGCTGCCCTGGGATTTGAACCGACGCTGGGCTGCAGATTGCAGAGCGATGACTGACTGGAGGCATTCAGAGGGTTAGCTGGAGGGAAACCATCGACCCAGAGAGTCCAGCAGAATAAAACCAAGTAGAAAAATACTTTGAGGAGAATAAAATCAGGAACAGAAACCAGCTTTGTCCTGAAACCTATTGATCTGCATATTTCTGTAATTTAGATCAATTTTTTGGACAGATGGAGGCTTTTTCCTGCTAATACAGATGTTAAGTTTTATTTGACAAAAAGATCAATAATTAATATAATTCAGTTTTCTGCGATGACAAAATGTGTTTTTTGAAGATTCACTGTAAATACACGGTTGTCCAAAGTGTGGCCCGTGGGCCATTTGCGCCCTGGGAATGGCTTTAGGCGGCCCCATGAACAGTACAAATGGAGCTGATGCTGATAAACACTTTTGGTCATTTTTTTAAGGAAAAACGCTGAAAAACATTAAAAGAGAGTAAAATCTATAATCTATCCTGCATCCCTGTATCTATAAAATGAAACTCAAGGTAAATATAATATCTAATATTTAGAGAAACATGAGTAAAGTATGATAATTATGACTTTGCCTGGTCAGACAAACAAACTGCTCGTCATCACAGCCTGTAATTACAGCCAGAGTCACGAACGCATCTCAGCTGGAGACACAAGGTGTAAACATAGCAGAAAGATTCATAATAAAATGAAATGAAAGAACTAAATTTCACCTTTGGAGCCAATTTAAGTGAGAAAACAAAACCTTTTAGTTAAGAGGAAGGTGGCTTGCTTGCCAATAAACTTAATAAAATAAACTTGATTTTTGGCTCAGAAAGTTTGTTAATCTCACTGCTAGTCGTTAAAAAATGGAACTGAAACCAAATGTTACCCAAGACTTTGGAAAATGTTTAAGAATCTGCAAAGAAATCAGAAATGGAGAAACATTTAATAACGAGTTAAATTCAAGTTCAATTGTGTAGAAATGCAATTCCACTTATTTTAATCAGTGATGATTAGAGATAAAGCACTAAGAAAATTGGATCAAATCTCAATCACCAATATTAATATTGCGAGGAAAAAAGGAAAGAAAGAAAGAAAAAATATAGAAAGAAAGAGAAAAAATACAGAAAGAGAAAAAATACAGAAAGAAAGAGAAAAAACACAGAAAGAAAGAGAAAAAACACAGAAAGAAAGAGAAAAAACAGAAAGAAAGGAAATAAAAATACAGAAAGAAAAGAAATAAAAAATACATAAAGAAAGAGAAAAAATACAGAAAGAAAGAGAAAAATACAGAAAGAAAGAACGAAAGGAACAAGAAGAATAGACAGGACTAAAGAAAAAGGAAAATACAAAAGACAAAGACAGATAAAACACAAGTAAGATAGAAACAAAAAGAAAGAAAAGATAAAAAATGAAGGAAGAAAAGAGAGCAAACAGAAAAAATAAAAAAGGCAACCAAAGAGAGAAAGAAGGGAAGAAACAGAAAATAAATAAAGCAAAAACAAAAGAAAGAAAAAGACAAAAACAAGCAAAGAATCAAAAAATGAAAAATAAAGAACAGATGTTCATGCATTTAAACATCAAGCAGATGAAGTAAAAAATAATAAAAAATTTGCACAAAATGCTAAATATTTCAGTACACGATAAACCTCTCTGTTGTATTATTTAAGTTTGTTTATTTAAACACAAGCCATGAGTAAACTGACTCAAGCTGGGATGAAACCATTATTTCGGGTTACCAAGACAACAAACAGGAAACCAGAAAGTTTGTAAAAGATAACACCTAATATGTTGTTAAAAGTTGTAGTTTTGTCCTAATTTGTGGTCAGTACAGAATCAGTCCAGCGGTCAAAAAGTGGCCCCCGAACCTCCTCTTTCAGCACCCTCCCTTTAAGTTAACCTGCAGCTTGGAGTGAACAGAAACAAAGTGTTTTCATTTAGTGCTCTGATGTGTAGCCAGTGTGTTTCTGCTGAATGAAAGAGCCGGATTAGCTCAGCATATTTTCTGACCTCTCTTTGACTCGTTACACCAAAAGTTGAAGTCATCCAGGTGGACCCTGAAGGGTCAAAGTTCAAGCTCTAACAACGTCTTCCCCATATGGTTGAGTTTATGTTAAATGTGACCAGACCTCAAGGGCACCTGCAGAAACTACTTCCTGCTAAAAGTCTTCGAACCAAACGACAAACTGAGGTGTGGCAGTACGGAAGAGTCCACTCCGACACCAAGAGACGCAGAAACAGCGAATTCACATGTGAAGCGTTCACCTTTGCACATGCATGCATCCTGCAAGAGAAAACGTAAATAGAGGCAGCAGCAGCTTGCTGGTGTCTGTGGTTGCTACGCTCTGAGGATCAAAGGTTAACCACATGGTATTACTGATGGCATCTGCTCTCATGAAAACAGAACTGCACTGAAACCACTTCCACACCACTGCAGGTCACGTTAACACGCCGACATGATGAGGTACGCTGGCCCTTTAATGCAACTTCTCCTTCCTATAGCTACACATGCATGACTTTAAAGCACGCCACACTCTGTGCACCAATAGTGCCAAAAATGTCTAACAGAGAGCATTAAGGGCCACATTCATTTCTTAAGGCTTTTGCTGTTTTTACATCTTTGATTATATATTAAATAGATATGTTAATAAAGCACAGTGGTCCATTTTTTGTAGGACAGGAATCTGTAAATCATTGTTGATCTAAACCGGTGGCGCCTGGAGGGCCGGCATCCTGCATGCTTTGGTTCTCTCCCTGGTTTAGCACACCTGCATCAAATGATGGCCCGTTGGAGGCCTGAGGAGATTATTACTACCAACAGTAGTAATAATCTAGAAACAAAGAAATGTTTTAGAAATATTTTTTGGTTTTTTTAAACATTGTTGTTTAAATAAAATACTTTCTCTTGTTCCTAATCACAGAAATATCTGTAGAAATAGAAAATTAATCGTGAATTTGCTGCATTTTTTTTAACTGTGCACTGTAAAAACACCAAATCTAACCAAGTACTTTTGGCCTAGTTTCCATCTGTGCACTGGTTTATCTGTGTCGATTGCCTTAATTTTGGGAGATCGGTGTTCGGACGATTTTTACATGTGAAGCCGATCTTATCCACCGACATCACCAACCTCGGCGAAGGCCTAAAAATCAACCACTGTGCTTTTCTTTTCTCCTGTGAGAAGTTTGACTGACAAACCGGCCGACCAGGTCACGTCTGAACATTTACAGTTAATAATAGTCTCCGCATTTTTGCCAGTTCAGCAACTTTCTTGATATATTAAGCAACATTTCAGACAAAAAACTGTTATCGGCCAAAATCGGAATCTGTAAGCGAGGCTTTTTAAAAGATCGGTAATCGGCGATGGGCCAGAAAATGCAATCGGTGCAGCCCTACTTAGTACACTTGCAATAAATCAGAACTAACCTCCAAGTAACTTTTCAGCAACACATAAGAGCTTATATTATGTAAATAATTTCTTAATTTTGACGAAAAATGACTTGTTCCACTGGTAGATAATTTCACATATAACACAGGAAACATGTGAAGTAAAATAATCTGCCAGTGGATGGTTATGTTTTAATCACTGTTAGTGATGCACCGATAAACACAGAAAACTCTCAGTTTGACCTGCCCTGACTGGTGAACTCCATGCCTCAAAGCTACCAGACCGCAGTGGAAAACACTCTTCAGAGTAAGGTTGGTTTTTTAATTTTGCACTTCCTTTTAAATGAATTTGACTATTTTCTTTGTCTTAGGTACTTGAACCAGAGCAAAAACAGGAGGTATTGGTCAAACTCCTTGGAAAGCGTAAAAATGTCACACAACTCTTATTTTTTTGTGGATTGCTGCTCATTTGAGCTCATATTTCATCCCGGATCACGTCGTTGTCTTAGTGAAACATGGACGCCCTCCCTCTCTTTTCGTCCGTTTGGTTTGCCCCCCCCATGGTCGTCCAATCGGCCCAGACCTGCCTCTGACCGAGAGTTTGTTTCTGGTCCTTTGGTTACATAAACGCCCCAACTTGACCCTTTGTCCATTTCCTTCACTGGACCAAACTGTCGTTAACCCCAAGGAAGCTGTAGAAGGACCAGGAATTTCCCTTCACATTTCACTGAATACAGAAGAGCTGTTACAGATGTGAACACCACCGTCGTCAGGCAGAAGCTACGGAGATCATGTAGGCAGGACGTTCACCCAACTAAAATGGTTATTTTCAAGCAAACTGAAGTAGCTGTGCTCAGCCTCACAGCTGTAAGGGTCCGGCGTTTATCACATCATTTATCGTGATTTTCATTTATTGTTGTCGCAATAAGTTCCGATACGTAGTTCTCATGTGACGTCACACTTCCGTAAACTTTGTAATCGACAGCCATCTTGGTAGGCAGTTGCTATGGCAACAATAAACAAGCCTCAAGCTTAGAACTAGTACTTTTGCTTTTCATTTTATCCGTCTTATTTTATACTGCAGCGACATGATACGTTTTAGCAAATACGTAAGAAAAACAACTTTAATCATAAAACGTTACATAATGTAGCTTTAAACATGTAACAAAAAGTTCCTTAAATCATAAGTGGTGCTCATTCACTTTGTACATCTTACAAAGTTGGATTTTCTTCCAATATTTTAGATTTTTAGTCACTAGAAATACCGAATCCTGAAGAAAAGAACTCCAAAGACAACAGATTACAGGGTCGTGGTAATATAATCCTCCGTATTGTAGCTAGGACACCTCAGAGATTGAATTAGGAGTCAACTTGAGAGGAAGAAAGGGAGAATTTCTCACTGAACCTCTCTGCCATCATAGGAAGAAAATCCTAAACTCCAGCTGTAATTAGAGGGATGAGGGAATGCATTCCAGCGCTACGTCACAGAAACTGCAACCAGAACCGAGAAAAATCTCTCCCTCGACTTTTTAAACAGACTGAAATCAAAAAAAGGACAAATTTACTGAATACATAATGAGAAAAGAACAGGACCTGTTGGTTCAGGAAGACGTTTTACTTGTAATCTCCTTCAGAGACGGCGACACAAACAGTCAGATGGTTGCTGTAGTTTAATTTGAGTCAGTAGTGACTCATGGGTGACGGGTCAGGGGTGAAGGTTCGGCGTTGAGTAACGTAGAACGACCCTGTAACCTGCTCCGGATGGCGCTCCCTGTTTATACTACACAATAACGTCGCTAAGGGAAGTGACTCAGTAGTCTGCAGCCCTTCCTTATGTCTGTAATTAGCAGCCCTGATCCGAACCAAAGAAGAGCAAGTTGTCGCTGCAGAGCCAAGACATGCGCTTTCACAGATTAGCAGATTTATGCTCTGCAGAATCAGATTTCTCGTTAATCCTCCAGAGAGAAAACAACAGCCTTCAGGCTATGATTCCTTTAAAGGAAGACAATGAGAGACAAGACCGGACCTGTTAGCATACCTGAGCTCCACATTTTATCACGGCTCTGGGCAAAGCTCAACAAGAGCCACTAAGGATCCGGTTAACCAGATGAGTAAGATGTGCTGGACTGAAAGTTTACACAGTCCACGGGTTCGTTTTAAAGGGGCAGTATCGTGTAAAATCGACTTTTTACTCATCAAAAACACAGCCGGAGTTGCCTTGACTCTTTCATGCGTGTTGAAAAATTATTTAATCTCCATGGCAACCAGTCAGATGTGCAAAACGCCTAGGTGGACATAGCCCCGCCTTCAAGGACACAGCTCCTCCCTCTGTCTGCTCCTCCAGACTAGCCAGCAGTATTTAGCAAACACCTGCTGGAACTGCCCATCTGCCCTTTAAAGAATATTTCATGTCTTTAGGAGGGGTGTCCAAACTTTTTGTCATGTGGGCCAACTGTCAGCTCAAAAAATATTTTTAAAAACTGAAATCAGCAAAAATGTTGGGGATTTTTTAAACCCACTCAACAATAAACTAAGCATGAACAATTTAGTTAAACAAATAACTTTTTTTGTGCAAAAATCTTGATTATTGCATATTTTAAAGCTGCAATATGTAATTTTTTATAGAAAATAGATTTTTTTTTTACATATTTGACCTGTCAATCAACCTCATGTACTTGCTGCTCAATGTGCTAATGGCACATTGTTCAAACAGGAAAAAGAATGTTTTAAACCATTCTGCCCAACAACAGAAATCAGATTCCATAGTGAAAATTTTGCCCTCAATTCTAAACGTGGACAACAAAATGCAAACGAATTAGCCTCGACAATGACCTATGACCCAAAGACATCATACATAATGACAACAAAAACTCAGGTCAGTAGATATAAACTGCAAAAAAAAAAAAAACTCTACTGGTGGTTTGTCGTTCGCCATTTTTCTTTTCTTGCTCCATTACAGTGCAAATTGGCACATGTTGAACACTTCATGTTTAGCGCCACCAACAGGTTTGGAGGAGTAAAAAAATAGCATTTTGGTCCATTTCCTGTGTTTTTCGTGTAGTTGAAAACATTTCTGAAGACGGTTGTGTTTGGACCTGGTCGCCCCCATGAATGTGACGCCCTGGGCAAAAAGTCAGATATGTCTTACAAAAGAGAATATCACTTCTCCAACCTCTTTAATTAATAAAAGGTCTACGCTTTTTTACAGAACTTTTAAGCTGAGATTTGCAACATAAAATACAACTGGGTAGTGAAGGTTGTATAAAAATAAGGATTAAAATCGTTGTAAAATGATACCAAGAATGAGGAAAAACAACATAATGTCACTCAGATCTAATCAGAATGTTTTAGATATTAGTAAACCAACAGGATAGACCCGAGAAGTGATCGATAACTTTGTCTTTTGTCTTCATTTCGTCTTGGCTACCAGAGGACTGCCCTGTTCGGCCGCACAATGCGGCTACTTCTGGCCTACTTTCCCTACAAAGCCCAAATTCGGGTTAATTCCCAGCCTTTACTCAGCTTTAAACATAAAAAGCCGTTTAAACCCCGCTTTGTTTGATGTGTGTTGAAAACAACCAGCCGCTTTTCTACCGCTAACTAGCTTGTCGTTGATCCACACCCAGAAGTTTTGCGCCTGAAGACAAATATTCTTTACTTTCTCCGCTTTTTCTTTCTTTCTTGACGCTCACGTTGTTTGTTTGTTTGTTTTAAGTCGCTGTAATCGAGGCAGAGCTGGATAAATTAAAATAAAAAAAAAAAACATTACTCACCGTAAGTCGTTGCTTGACGGGGTGTTTGTTGTTGGATCAGAGCAACATTAGGTCCAGAAAGTGTCCCTTTTTTAACGGATCCTGGAGAAAAAAACTAACTAGCTAAAACTGTTATCTGGGTTCGCTTTGTTTGAGCACCGTGCAAGTAAACGATTTGGGGGTATAAATCACAGGAGCAACTAAATTCTTATCAGTCGTTATAAATGAAGTAAATGAGGATCCAAAATCTGATTGGGACACGTTGTTGGTCCCAGTATAACACTGGTGGGGCTTTTTCTATTGCCTCACTTCAACAAACCCCTCATTCTGAATCTAACCCCGCCCACACCGGAAGTACAGCGGCAAGCAGCGTTAAAAAGAACAAACACACCAGCAGAGAATGAACCCTCGCTCACCTCGGATGTGGGGAAAACTGTTTTCATGAGCATGCGCAGAAAACTCAACTTTAAATCTTCACATTTCTCCTGCAAATACTGAAGAATTTACAACAGTACTGCACATTAACACAGTAACTACTACCTTTAATAATGTATTGATGAATAAAATACAAAATCGATAAGAGGAAGTTGAAAAGTAGCAATCATTAGGTGCCAGAGTGATTCTATAATTGCAGATACATTTAATGTACAGTCATTATTATCGGCAAGATTTATTGAAATATTTTCTTTTTATTATTATTTAGGTAAATTAAAAATTTTGTGGATAATAATATTTAACAAGTGACATTTAATTTCCTTTTATAAGTAGAATAAACACGACTTCCTGTAGTCAGAGTTGGTTGCTGTTTTGCTGTTTTTTCCCCCTCAACATGAAATAAGAAGCAAAAACATATTTTTGAATTGCATCATTTAAACTATTTGATTATATTTTTCAGAAATGCATTACATAATCTTGTCTGTTGTGTTACACCAGGGGTCAGCTTTGTTTATGTAATATTTTCACAATAAAGAAGAAAAATGTTGTCTTGAGGATAATTAATAATAATAATCTAGAGTGTTAGAAAGTCTTCCAAATATTTTTTATATTGTCCTTAACGGAGTTAAGTCATACAACAAATACAATCTGAATTGTGTATGTATCGTCCCATAAATCTCACTACAACTACATAAATCCATTTTATTATTGTACATCTACTTCTATTTTTTTAAACTATCCTTTTCCAAAGCAGAATACTTTTCTACATGAAATAAATAAAGTCAGAAAATTTTAATAAAAGAGTAATCTGTAGTTTCTTTTATTATCTGCTCAACAATCAAAAGAAAAGTGTTGAATTATAAATATAAAACATGAAAGTTTTTCAAGAAGAAAAGAAAAACAATCCTTGGGTTGGTTTGCAGACATCCCAATCCATTACAATCCTAAAATTCCTCATTAATAATCGAGAAGTCAAATATCAAGAAGCAATTTTGACACTTAAAGAATATTTATCTGTTGAGATCAGATGATTAAATTAAAAATGAAACCCTCAAGCCCCTTTTAAGCAACACAGCGGATTATTGCGACATAAACACTAAGATGAAATATCTATGAGAAACCGTACTGAGGTCAGAAACCTCAACCAAGCAGAAGCTTTTATGACTGAAGTTCCCACCAGACTCAGACCAGGTTGAATAGCACAACACTATTTCAGGTATATTTTTATGCGCTTTGAGTCGGCCATCTTTTTGTTTTCTTGTTGGAATTTTTGTAAACTTTTGATTTAAAAAAAAAAAATCGTCTTTAAGAAAATGAAATGATCAAGACAGCCTTCAAGAATTTAGTGTTGTCCAAAACTTTTGTACATTACTGTCAATTATTTTAAAAATAATAAGAAAAAAAGGTAGCTTTGATATGGCAGTGTTGCGTTTTATGTTGCAACACTGCCTC
The DNA here is from genome assembly GCA_903067095.1 of Girardinus metallicus. NCBI lineage: Eukaryota > Metazoa > Chordata > Actinopteri > Cyprinodontiformes > Poeciliidae > Girardinus > Girardinus metallicus. The sequence goes on from CAEGAE010058783.1 coordinate 14,777, forward strand.
CTTGTGGCCAAAGAGGCAAACAGCAGGCGAAGCACTTGACAGCCGTTAACTCTTGTAAAATTAAACAGAACATATTAATTATGATAGTAGTTAAAAACATATATAAAAGATGGCAAAAATTACTATACATGATTAAATTAATCTAAAATATATGTCAAAATGTGTTACTTGTAAAGAAAACTCCGATATGATCCTTTTAGTTACTGAACGGCAACAGGAAAAAAAGGGGGAGGAGCTGTCGGTTACTGGTTGCTATGGTAACCACAAAACCGTCAAACGCAACATACCACAATTTATGTAGCGATAAATATGAGAGAATTACTTTTTTGACTAAATAAATTGAGTTTCAAGAATAAATTAAAAACAATCCTGACAAACATAACATTTATAATGTTGTTAAAATAAAACCCTGATACACTTATAAAAAATATTTTCAGGAAAAATAAATTATTTGAAAGAAAATAGAAAAGAAGAGTATTGTATTTAAAAACTAGAAAATTCCTGAAGAAATTTAACCAGGGCCTGCCAAAGTGAGCCCGTTGGTTTGGACCCAGCGTTCTGATGCTAACAAGTAGCATCAATGCTAAAATTAGATAATATCAACTAAAATTAGTTGTCTAACATGGACTTGAACCATTCAGTATCTCAAAATGAATGCATAAGCTAAAATTAGCCAAAATGCTAATGTTAGCATGAATGCTGTGAGTAGCACATGGGGTATAACTAGCATGTTGTAGCATGGGGTATAACTAGCATGAATGTCCTTACATTCAGTTCATTCAGGAACTGAATGGAGGAACATAGCTGAAATGTTTAGCTATGTTTACTTATTAGTAAAATGGCTAATAAGTACGAAAAATAGCTAAAAGCTTAGTTTAGGAAAAAGGCTAATGGTAATGAACTGCCTTGCTGCACAAGGTAGTTCACTCTCCTGAGAAGAAAAAAATAATAAAATGTTTGCCCCAGAAGGCCCCAGAAGGCCCTAGGAGGCCCCAGAAGGCCCTAGAAGGCTTGTGACCTTGCCTTCTGGGGCAAGGTCAGAAGCAAGAAGTCCAGTGAGCTTACTGATGAGCTCACTGGACATCAATGTTAACTGTTAGCCAGTATTGTTAGCATGCTAACAATAACTGCTGACAGGAATCAAAGCATGTTAAATGAAAAAACTTTCACTGTCCTATTCTTTTACTCTCACAAGGGACAAATCTTTATTTTTTGTCATTGCTAATGACCAAAAAACTGGCTAACTCTTTATGCTAACAATAACGGCTAATATTAGCGTAAACATGCTATAATAGAAGTTATAATAAAAGTTATTGTCTAACCTCTGTTGGCTGCCTTTAATGTATTAAGTGTTAATTAGTGAATGATCACAGATGAAAATTCCAACACTACAAACTAAATAGCATGCTAACAGTAACAGCAACCAAAATCAGCATTATCATGCTAACATCATAGAAGTACAATGTATTGTGCAAACTGTGTCGACTGCTTAGAATTGGAGATGGAAATTTAAGCAAATACAATTGGTTAAAACGATTAAGAAATCACAAACTTTTAAACCTGATGACATCATTTAAGCAGAAAATTATGTTGTTGCAAAACAACATCAGCTAGCGTTATGCTAGCGTAAGCTAACACATTTTTACTGTAAAGTGTTTGGTAGTCAGTGAAAGGATGGGTGGTTCCAGAAATTCAAATTTTGGGCAAAATCTAAAAAAAATAAAACAGACCACGGCAAGTTTTATTTAAAACATTTATTTGACCCAATTCTTTGGAATGTAATAGTCAGTGATGAGAGTCTGAAACAACAGAGATGGATGAGTCGGGAGCGGAGCAGAAAGTCAAAGTACAAACAATACTTTAAGTCACATAAGGCCTCACAGCTTTCTGATTCTTTTTACTTCCTTGTTTTCCTTTGTTTTGTTTTTGTTTTTTTTTTAGACAAGAAAACTACAGAAACAGTACAGAAAATAAAACGCTTTCTCTTGTCATCCAAAGAAAAACAGAAGAAAACAATGGCACGTACATCAGTGACGGTACAAAAAACACAAGGTGATATTATACCAAGTAAATAAAATCGTTACTCGTATATAAGCTTTTTCGAGAATGAAAAACATCTCTGTAAATTGTACAATTCAGAAATATACCATGGCTGTCTAAAACCATGTTAAAAAGAAACAACAATAACACTGTCCTCTCCGTCTTTCCTCCTCTCTTTTCATAAATCAACATCATAAACACTTAGATTTTTTCTTTTTTAAATATATCAGTGCAACATTTGTTTTCAGGACGAGTGCTGCAGCATCCTTTTTCTTTAGAAGAGTCCGGCTGAAACATCAGACATTCCTATAGAAGAGGAGAAAATACATTACGCATCTGTTTCTCCCCAAAGTTTCTAATGATGATGCATATTTTTATCATTTATATCTTCATGAACACAAACAAGCTGTAGAATGATGGAACAGTTTTCCTCCCCGAGTTTTCTTTCAATTGTAAAGCAACATTCCCTATGTTGGTTTAGAAAGATATGAATGCTCTAAAGTAAAAAAAAAAAGAGGCTTAAACAAAATCAAATTATTTTCTAAGCTGAGATAAAACTAACACACCTTCAGGATTTTCTTTTTCAGCTAAATGGAAATGTTCATATCTGTTCTTTGGAGAAGGAAGTGGTCTGCTTTTCTGACAAGGAGTGGCTCTTACTTAAATCTTCAAAAATGATCATCTGTCATGTCAAAAATTAAGGAACATTATCCATATAATGAAGAAGAACTGTGTCAAAAGGTGGTAAAAATAGAGTAAAGGAACAGACTTCCCCCAAACTTTTCCAACATCATCTGAAATTATGTCACTGAAGAAACAAAAACCCAGAAATTTGTCCACCAGGTGATTCTGAATACCAATGCTTTTCCAGGCTTGAAGGGATTTTTGGTGCCTCTATTAGCTGAGTTTCTACTGACCATGGAATTGCTAAAATAAATTTGCTTAATGGGAACACACTAATTTTGGAAAAAAACATTTTTTGATAAAAAGTTGGGTTTTCAGCCATATATGAATTGGTGTATTTCACAAAACTGAAATGGAAACACTTTATTTGCATTAAACACGTTTCTATCCAGCTGCTTATTTCTAGGCATGAGCCTCCAATGTAGCCATCAAGACCCTTGAACTGCTCTGCTTAAGGCAGCAACTGGCGCCCAATGCAGAAAAACAGTGAGAAGCAAAGCCTCAGTTTGCTTCTCACTCTTCTCAATGTAAAGGCTGTGACTTAATGATGCCAATAGCATCATATCATCTGCAAAAAAGCAAAGATGACAGCCAGAGGCCCCCACACCAGATAACCTTCTCTCCATAATGCGCCTCTGCCTTGTTCCCACTGAGCAGAATGGCACAGATAGGTGTAGCCATTTTGTCTGTTTACATTGTAAAAACGGCATATAGAGCCGACCCCTACTGGGCTATTCCTGGCCCGCCTGCAGTTGTAGGTCCATCGGACAATGGTACGTTACAGTTAGGTTGGAGATACTGACACCAGGCAACACAGTCCATTGATAGGGGACAGAAAAGCATCACTGCTTCTGACAGCCACCAGACACGTTTGTTGTCCTACTAGTAGGACGCCACGCTAGACATTTGGGTTTAACCCCGCCTGTCCAGTAAGAGTCCAACTGGCAGTGGAAACGGTCTGTTGAGACCCAGATGTTCCCAAACCAGGTAACCTACTCTTCTTAATACGCCTTTGCCTCGTCCCATACTGAGTGGTATGGGTCGAGTCAGTGCAGTTTGGTTTGATATTTTTTGTCTGCTTCCATTGTAAAAGTGGCCCATACAGCCGACCCGTACCCATTCCTGGGTTCTCTTCATTTGTAGGTCCATAGGGCAATGGAACGGTACGATAAGGGTCAGGGATCAAATGTACTCAACAACCCAATCTGATTTGGAAAGGGGTAAAAATGACCAGGAGGGAACTCTAACACAGAGTCCAATGTTTGACAATCAATTTGAAGTCGCTTTACTGTTGGAACAAAAAAAAAAAACAACAATTTGCAAGAAATCAATGGGAACTGGTTAAAATTCAAGCACGAGACATCACCATGTCAGACATTTGGTTTTAATCCAGTGAGAGTCCAACTGGTGGTGGAAACACTCTCCTGAATACGCCGAACAAAAGCTCTTGTTTTGGATTTAAAGGACTGGACAGCCCATAAAAAGCAAACCTGGCATTCTGTATTCCAACAAGTTTAATCAAAGGAACATATTTTCTTTTGATCCATGAAACACAAATGGACTGGACAAAACAGTCAATTTGTGAAGGTAAAGATGGGCAGCAGGAAAGTCCAACCCAGAGTCCAAGGCTTGACAATCAATTTGAAGTCGCCCTCAAGTTGAAAAACAACAATAATTTCCCAGAAAACAATGGAAACTAGTTAAAATTCAGCATTTGTCCTGCAAATTAAGACTATAAATCAAAGTTGTTCACCTTTCTGAAAAGAATGTTAACTCTAATGTGTTGTTTCTTTGCCTCCCATTAGGTCTTCAAGCCTATCACCAGAGTTTCTGCAGCTAGTGTGCATTGTGGCGGCCATGTTGGTACATCCACTTCCATGTAGTTTGTATTCTGGTACCTCACCATCACATTCACACAAGATGAATACTTGGAGGCAGTTTAGCAATGTGCCAGCCAAATCCAAGTGTAATCAATGAAACCCCTTTGACTTTCTGTCACTGTAGCTGCTGATGTTGTGTGTTTTTACCCTGTTAAGACATAAATTCCCTTTCATTGGTGCGTTTTCTCCTCTGAATCACCAGGGATGGTAAACATCCTTCGGCGACTGGTGTGTTTTGAAAACAGAAAGGATACTGCAGCACTGGAGTCTTCCTCTATAGAAAAGGGCGCTCAAATATATATTAAAACCTATGTACAATACGTTGGATGTGTCATGTGCCATGAATATGAGGCATTCAGGGCTCCTACACATTTACCATATTGGGAATTTTCATAGTTTTCTTCAGTTCTGCGGATATAAACCTGGAACTCAACAGCTGAGTGAATGCCAGTGTAACCAGATGCTGTTTTATGGTAAAATTACAGCAATAAAAAGATGCTGCTTTACGGACACAGTCTGGAAACCTTTCCCTGTAGTTTGTATAGGAACCCTGGAAAAAATGCCAGCCGACGGGAAAACAACCAGCAGAAAACAAGGCAACAGAAAAACAGGAAAAAAAAGGCACTGTCGGAGCAGGTCAGTGGTCCTGCGTCAAGATCACACACACACACGCACGCACACCCACACACACGGTTTGTATAGTCAGACACACCTCAGATGCAGATGTATATGAGTGAGACGTCCACACACACTTGAACACGGGTTAAACTAGCTTTGCTCATTCTTCAAAACATTCGAACGAAAACATGAGAAAAAACAACAAACAGAAAACATTAAATCTTTCTGCAAAAGTTCACTAACGATACTTTCGTCTGAATTGGTCTCAACACCAGCATGTGATTACGTGAAATCAACAAAGCACGCCGAAAAACAAAGAGAATCCTTAGTTTTCTTCTTTTTTGCTGTACAGGTTCTTTATACACAGTGCCCCCTACAGGTGAGTCCCTTCCACCAACGCTCCTGAGAAATTAAAATGAAATCGGCTCACTGTTAGCCCACCCTGCCGTCCCATTAGTGGCGTCAGCCCCGTGATTGGCTGCTTGAACGTGTCCGCTAGCGAAGCTCCCAAAGCTCCGCCCCTTTCACCTTCGGGCTCACGCCTCTGTGTAGTTGTTCGTCTGTCCGTTTATCTTGTCCTTCTTTAGCTTGACGCCATCCACCAGCTCAAAGTTATAGTTCTCCAGGGCGGATAAGTTCCTGTCGGTCATGCTGCCCTGCGAACAAGCGCAGTACAGCACGACGCCGCAGATGGCGCCCAGGAAGACGCCCAGAGCCGACATGGCGATGATGGTGATGAGGATGGGGTCTATCGTCTTCAGCATGTTGCCCGGCCTGCCGAGTTCACCCGCTCCCTGAGAGAGGGAGTCCATGGCTGCAAGGGACAAGAAGATGATCAAATTAGATGGTTGAGTTGGGAAATATTTTCAACTAACTCAGTATTTAACATAAATGGGTAAAACCAGGTACACGGAGAAGCAGCATTCAGCTTCTATGGACCACAAATATGGAACAAACTTCCAGAAAATTGCAAAACAGCCAAAACACTGAGTTCCTTTAGATCAAGACTAAAAACCCATCTGTCTAGAGTTGCTTTTAGAACATTATAAATTGACCAAGATTTTCTACATTGTTTACTAATATTATCTGTACTATGAATAATGGAAAATGTCTGCCCTAACATTGTTGCTTTTTCTTCATTATAGGACAACCTGACTCCTTCTAATATCATTCGTTTGCTTAATGAAGATTCCAGTCTCTCCCTCAGGCTGACGTTCCTGTTCAAACATGCCTTGAAGCTGGGAGGAACCAACAGCTGAAGGTGGAAGCTGATTGGCTGCAGCCTCTCTGCACTGGGATGTGAGTCACAGACCAGAGCTCAAACTGGTTGCTGTTTTCAGTAAATTCACACAGCTACTGTGACTGAGAGCCAGAATGGAGCACAATCAGCGGGATCAAGAAACTTTATGTTCATGTTGGTTTCTTTATTGTGATTCAAAGAAGAAAGTGAAACCATTAACTTAGAACTGATGCTGTTTTCTTATAAATCTTTATATCAATATCAGTGAAATAAATGTCTGCTGTTGTGTCTCTTTGGCTTTCTTCAATAAAACAACTTGATTACAGAGACATTTTGACTTATTTTTCTTAATTTTTACAAGTTTTATCATCTAATGTGCAGAAACATTTCCTTCAGCAGGGCCCAGGTGATGCTGGAGAAGAAAAGATCCACATCTAACATATACAGCAACAATCTGACCGGAGTTAAAATGGATTACATCTATCTTTAAGATCAAGGTCCCGTCCTGGACGGTTGTGACAGTCTACGCCGGGATGGATGGATGATTGCATGAACGTATGGATGGATGAGAGACGACTGATTGGTTGATTGATGGATGGATAAGAAGATACACAAACGGATAGTTAGATGGATGAATCATTGAATGGTTGATTATTTTGTTGGATGGAAATCTGGATATGTTGGTGGCATCAACTAACGGTTTGATGGATGGATGGATGGATGGATGGATGAATAAAAGACTTGGGAGATTGGTTGGTTGTTCTGGATGGATAGTAAGAAGAATGGATGAATTGATGGATGGATGGAAAAATGGATGAATGGTTGGATGGAAGAATCATTGATTAGATAGAATCACCAAAGGAAAATCTTGAAACTTTGGCAGAAAACATGGAGAACTATTGATCAAAGGAAGAAAACCTGGTTAATCAGAAGGAATATAGAAAGAAACAACTCAAAACTTTTGCCCAATTCTGTCTATTGAATAAGGAGCGTACACAAGGTCCTAACAATTAAAAATATTATATATATGCATGTTTGCTGAGTCTCTGCAAAGACGTTCTTGGTTAAAAAGAATACATTTTACTAACTAGTATGTCAAAATAAACATTACCAGGAAGTAAAATACACGTCACTTACGTAGCATTAAGATCTTAGTGGGTGGAGATGTTGGAGCTTCTGGGTCTGGAGACAAAAACAAGAATTAAGAACAAGTTAATTCACTTCCTGAGTGTTTATTTCACTTTAATATTGCTAACTTATTATAAATGCAAACCCTTGCAGTCCTGAATGTTGAGCCCGTCCATGATTTGGATGTCGTCCACCGCTATGTGGCCTGTGGTGCGTCTGTCTGCGATTCCCTCCACCAACACCTGGAAACAGCAGCAAACAGGAAGCTCAATCAACAAATAAACAAGCTTTTAAAATGGTGTTTAATGGCCTTTTTAAAGAGGCACTTTGGCTGTTTATTGCATTTGTGATGTGGACATTTTAAATTCACATTCAAGATGTTTTTTTGTCCTGGTTTGCAGCTCTTTCAACTGTTATTCGTCAAATCAAAGTAGAACTAACACCCAAAAAGCTTCACAAAATATTTCTTTAATCGGTTGATTATCTATACATGTGCACATGTGTATGTAACAGGGTTTTATTTTAATATTACAGATATAAAGTTTGTCAAAATTGCTTTCTTTATCCTTCAAATTCATTTTGTTCAGTTATAAAGTTATTTTCTCCAGACATTTTTATCGCTGTAGGATTTCTGTTGCTCCTGGCAGTTGGTGGTTACCGTAGCAACCGGTAACTGTTAGCTCCTCCCCCTTTTTCTGTTGCCGTCCTGTAACTGTGATACATATTATTATTATTATTAGGATCAGCTCTGTTTGGTTTTTTTCCACGTCTTATATTTTAACATATTTTAGACAAATTTAATCATATACAGAGTTTCATGTGTAATTTTGCCATGATATCTAAATGTTTTTAACTGTTATCATAATTAAAGCTGCACATTTTGGCTGTGTTTAATTTAACAACTAGTAACTGCTGTCAACTGTTCATTGTGAACTATTACTCTCTGGTTTATGTTAGGGTAATTCCTTAATATTTGTTGAAAAAGTAAGTGAAATGTCAAAGGAACAAGATATTTTTCACATATTGTAAGTTAAAATGACTTTTCCAATGGTAGATAATTTCTCCCATAAGTAGCACATTTTCATCAATATTTAGGAATTAGTGACTTAACACAAACTCATATTTTTTGCTGAAAAGTTACTTTTGAATTAGTTTTGTCTTTTTTCAAGTGTACCAAGATATTTGCATGACAAACTCAACCAAAAACACTAGATAAGAGTTTGTTTTTTGCAGTGCAGAGGAAACCCTGGACGTCTGCAAAAGAGATTTGGTTAATAAATTTTGCTGCTCACGCTTGTCTCTGATTCAAATGTCAGTCCATCAATAAGTTAATTATGTTGTAACTGGCAGAAACGTCTCTGGCTGAGCCTCTTTTTGTTACCGGCATTTGGAATCCATTTTTCTCAGCTGATCCAGACGCTCCTTACCTGATACGAGAGTCTTGTTTGAGGAAGTAAGACACGGCCTTCCCTCCATCTGCTGCCCTGATGTCCGCTCTTCGTCCACAGGACCTGGACCTCGTCATTGTCGTCGTGGCGATAGCTGATGTGCAACGCCCCTCCGCGCTCACCGGCCATCTGGTACCAGAAGGACATGCAGAGGCTGGCGTCCGGCGTGGTGATGGATAAGCTGACCAGCCGGGCCACCTTGTCCTCCCCGCTCTGCTCCTCTCCGGGCTTACTGGGTGTGATTGTGTCCGTCAGCTGCATGTAGATGAAGTTCCCTGAACCGCCTGCAGGGGGCAGCAAAACACAAACCATGGCAGACAGAGATGAGCTCCTGAAAAGGCTTCATGAATGAAACATGCAAGTTTTTTTTCCCTTCATATTTCTCAGTGAGAAAGAGGCGCTTTATAAAAAGCCCACAAAGCTCTCAAGGGTGTTCTGGTCAAAGAGTCTTTTCACTTTCCGAATATCTGCCTCAAACACACCGAAGACATCAAGGACTTCACAAGGTTTTTCAGGGAAAACAAAGGATCGGGTATCAGGAGAAAGTCAGCCCTGCCGTCACAAAGAGCTCATTTTTTTTACTTGTGATCTGGTTAAGTCAAAGAATCAAGGAGAAATCATTCATTTCGGCGCTGCTGTCGCCTCCACGCAAACATCCATCAAACCCATCCAATGGAGAAGAAGGCCAGAGAGGTGAAGCATGCTGATGGATTTCTTTGTTGAGATGTTTTTCAGAAAAAAAGTCGAACACTTCAAGGTTGTTCCATCGCTTAGAGAAATGTTTAAAAGCTGCAAACTTCTGAAGGTTCGCTCTGTTCAACATCCTGCTTATTACCAGGAGTTATAAATCTCTGGATTTTTTAAAGCTTACAGCTGCTTTAAAGAGACAGGAAGGAAGATTTTATTGGAAAATCTCTCTTATTGTGGAAGTTATTGTCAACATATGTAATTTATGATAACTTTATTATCATAAATAACTTCAACTGATTTTAACCAGGACACATTTTCAATCCACACATGACTAAAATTACACATAAACCATTTACATTTTAAAAGGTAAAACATTTCTCATTTTATCCACAGTTTTCGTTCCACGCCGTCGTTTTTTTTATTATTTTTAAGCAGTTGTGAGGGACGTTAGCGAAACCCTAAACTGCTGCTGCAGTTACTCAATAGGTTGTTGCTAGGTAACCAAGGAATGAGAGTTAGTTGATGCCACCAACCTTGCTTAGCTAGCTGCTGAGATGTTGAGCGGCTAAAGCCCACAACTCCCAGAATGCTGTGCGGTTCTGGATTGGAGTTCAGTGAACGTATTATGTATCAAGGATTTATTGCTTAGCTCTATGAGAAGGTAACCTTTAAATTCTCAAGAACAACAAAAAAAAAAAGTTACCTGTTCACTACAGTTAAGAACATTGTTGGTCGTGAGAAACAAAAATTTCTGGAAAGAAATCTGAAACTTTTATTGCAGTAAACCTCATATTCAAGAAAGAAAGTTCTGGAAAGGAAAACTGCCCATGTGGAACCAAAGAAAACACACTGCAAGTTCTGGGGAAGAACTCTCTAAGTTCTGGAAAGTAACCTGTATTTTCAGAAAACACATAGTTTCAGAAAAGTATTGTTAAGTTATATAAAGTGACACATTAAGTTCTGGAAAGCAACCTGTAAGTTAGTTACACAAAAGTACTGTGTAGGTCCTGGAAAAACACCTTGTAAACTCTGGGATAGTACTAATGGTTTCCATATGTCAGAAAATAATCTTAAAGTTTCAAAGTGTAATCTTTGTGTTCCAGAAAGTAAACTTTATATTCTGGAAAGTAACTCTCGTATTGCTCGCATTGATTATTGGTCAATCGGTCACTTTGAAAGCGTGATTTTTACACCAACATTCTATCATGATCACATCATCAATGAGAAATTTTAAAGATTTAATTGAATGTGAATAGTTAATAATTTCACCGCAGAAAAAATAGGGTTAGAAAAAATTGTTCAAATAAATCATTAAAAACCTAAAATTATTACTATATTTGAGTGTAAACCCCTGATCAGAGCTGCTTTCATGTGACGACAGAAAATGTAATGCTGTTGTTTTCCTGCTGCACTGGGAATAAAATGTGTTATTTAAAGATTTTATGAACATGCTTTGCTCGGCAGAGTCCCAAGGCTCGTTCCAGGAGGATGTTTCGTCCTGGAATAAACTTCATTAATATTATTATTGATGTGTGGCCTACCTGTGTGGTCGAGCGTCGGGGCTCTGTGGACAGCCGGAGCCTCGCTGCTCTGGATGAACCACTCGGCTCCTGAGCCGCTGTCCTTGGTCCAACCGCATAACGACGAGAAGTCAAAGTTACAGGCAAACCAAACGTAAGCTGGAAGACAAAACAACTGTTTTAGAACAAAAAACCATTACAGCCAATGTTTGAATCTAAACATTGACCTGAATAAGCCTGTCTTAAAATTTGCTGGACGATAGAAGTTATTGCAACAAACGATAACATTGGTGTTTTGAGACCATTTTTATTGGTAATGGCATAATAATGGAAGAACACATTCTCAAAGATAATAAACTTTAGATTCTGATGAACATTTATCACTGGAACTGGAAGACATTTTAAATATCCAAAATAAATAAGCAAAACAACAAAAACAACAAGGCCAGATTGACGACTTTTATCATCCAGTTTTTGGTAAATAAGTGGAAATTATTGAGCTTGTTTAACTTATCATATTAATTTTTATAATTTATAATAATTGATTCTTTGTAACATATCCAAATCTTTTGCCATGTTGATCAAAACATGGCAAAAGCTACTTTATTTGCAAGCAAAGTAATTGGATGTTTATTGTAAAGTTGAAAGGATTTTTAGGACGGTCTATTAGGGTCCTAGATGGAAAAAAAAGACTAAATTTCCACCAAAAACTCAGAAATTTTATGATAAATTTCAGAAATTTGCTACTACTTTATTTTTTCAGGTTTGCAGTATTAGAAGAAAGGTGTCTGGTTTTAATTTCTTTTGGGCTTGATTGAATACATTTATTTTAAGGAAAAAGACCAGGATTTGGGTCACTTTCTTTCAAAACGCTTGATATATTTAGCCGTTGACTTTTATAAAGGATAAACTTGGCTTTACCAATTGTTAAAACTTACTCGTAAAAACACAAATACCTTATGTCGTACTTTACATTTTCCTATGTAAGACAATTATGTTGGTAACCATTTTTACCCTAGTTACAAAATTAAAAGTCTCCATCTGCATCTACGGGCCAAATTTGTATCACTTTTGAATTGCAGTTCTGGACCGCACAAAATCAGTCAAAGGGCCACAAAAGGCCCTAGGACCACACTTTGGACACCCCTGATTTATTGCTTATTGCGACAGGCCTAGACCTGAGTACCTTAAATATCATCTCTGATACAGGAAAATGAAGTTTTGTTGATGAACTTCACTTTCTTTTTGTTGGTATTCAAACATTTTAAATGCACCAAAGCTTTGAGGAAACACCAAGTGATATTCATAAAAAGCAGCTCTGAAAGAAAACCTTAAGGAGTTGATTATCCTTCAGCTGAATCCCAAGTATTTTATTAACTAATGAGCTCCCTCTCTCAAACAAAGCTCCCCCATCTGCTCCAGTAAAACCTTACAGGAAGCCAAGGCAGGGATTACTAGATGCTTCCTGGAGCCAAGCATCATATAGTAACTTTATATAGTTGAATACTCCAATCTCACACTGTGTTTACCAACTCGCTTAATTCTCTCAGGTTGAGAATGCCTCAGGATTTTGTGGCATCTCTATTAAAAACACGTGTACTGAGTTGTGTGTATTTGTTCTCCAGAAGAAACGCTCCAAACACCGACGGGTATTGCAAGATGCCGCCATGTTTGAAACAGGCTGAAAACCTCCAAACTGATCAGGTTTTGCTGTTTAATGTGTCTATGAGGAATCCTGTGGCTTTTAAGGTTCATTTAATGCCTCGATTAACTACTGGATGGTTTGGAAACTGAATTTGACTTGGTTGCTAGCTCAATGCTAAGCTAAAATATAAATGTTCTCTGGGGTAGCCATACATAAAATAAAACTACAAATTAGGAAGTTTGCAGTTATATTAGTTTGTCTGCTAACTAAAAATGTATTTGCGCTAACTCTAAAGCATAAAAAATAGTTATTCTAATGCTAAAGTGCAGCACCATCATCGAATTTAGTGGAGCTAATGCTAAAGCGCTAACTTCAATTCAAATTACATCTGCCTGTGAAAGACTACAACCTTGATGATATGTCTTCAATCCCAACGTAACCTTGAGGATATAGACGCTTCAAACAAGCTAACATTGATTTTCTACTGCCATGCTCTGACCTACCCATTATCACCCTGGCAACCATTACTATAGCAACTGTGAACATTCCAAATATGTAAAACCTCGAGCAGCAATTTTAAATCTGAGATTTTAATTTGCATGCTCTGAAATTCCCTTAGATGTTGTATTTATGTTTCTCCGCTGTCCGTGTTTTATTTGCCCCTGTTGGTTTCTTGTTTGAAATAAAGTTATTTTGGGGAGAGTTGGTTTGGGGTGCTAATCTAACGCCGCAGAGTTAGATTAGCTAATAGCAGCGGTAGCTAGCCTACCACAGCAATCAATTATTAATAATCTCAAAATAAACATCAGGCCTAAAAACATAACTGAATGTTCTGTTCTTAACGTTCAGTTCTGTTGTTGAATCCTGTTTCAAAAAGTGGAGTTGTTGTCTGTTGCTATGGCAACCAGTCTGTGTGTAGTGCAGCTGACACAGGGAGTGAGAAAAAACTGGTTTTCTGGATGATTTTCTGTTTTGCAGTGGCGAACTGCACTGAGCTAATAATACCTACATGTTTCAGGTTTCATTTTGTCAACGTAAGCGTTCGACTGCGGCAGCGCAGCTGGTAAAAAACATAATCGCCTTTTTGCCCTCCAGCGTTGTGCGCAGGCGCAAAATTTCCTTGTTGTTTAAATGTGCTTTACAAATAACCTTGACTCGACATTTCCTACTCCCTAAAGTAGCCTCTAAGTTATGAAAAGTAGACAGTAATGTACCTGAAAGTAAATTGTGTCACTACCAGTGAAACAAAGCACCACTTTTAGGAAGATTCCCCAAATAAAAAGAGTGACAATTGATTGGGATCAGGTTGGGTTCATGCATGTGTTTGGGATCAGAGGGACGGGAGAAATCTCTGTCCGTTGCTGCTCTGGCAGTGGAGAGGCGCCAGCAGCTTAACCGCAGCATTCAGATGCATTCAGAAGTCTGTGTGAATTGGACGTTTTTTTCTACAGGCTAATAGGATGCAGAGACGACTGTGGAGCTGCACTGGCAGACCCCAAATTGCCGTCATGTGATGCTTCAGCTCGGCTAATTGAGACCCTGGAGGCCTTTATTCTTTCTCTCCAGGAGAAATCCTCCCTCCATTCCTCTCTTTTATTACCACTCTCCCCTTTTTTCTAATAACAAATAATAACAAATGCACCAAATCATCCAAGATGGAGGATGGTGCGGAGTCCAGCACGGGAGCTCCCTCCTCCAGTCGCCCCCGAATTAAACTGCAGATCTACAGGACTACTGATGAAAGCTTATAGTAGAGGATGAGTTTTTAAACTTTCTTGTGGTCAAAATCAAGACTATGTGCTGCTTGCATGAAACACATTCGACTTTGAGTGGATTGAGTCCTCTAGAAAAGTCCTGTTTGAACTGTGTTCCAATTCTAAGCAGCGGTGTGTGGCCTTTAAAGGAAATCAGAAAGCTTCAAATGCCATTAAAAGCTGTTTAAAAGTTCTGAATGAGTGCGGGGAAGCTATACCACACTTTGTCTCCCACTTCCTGAAAGAGCTGCCGCCTGTGACGCTCAACAGCCTGGATGTGTCCAACTTACTCAGCAAGATGGAGCGTTTGCAGAGCGAGGATTGTGCCCTGAAGCATACAGTGTCACGCCAAGAGGACGTTGAGGGGAAGTTGCGTGAGGTTACCACTGCCATTGACCGCAGAGTTGCGGCAATGGAACGACATTTGGTGGCCGGCGGTGGACGATCCAGCAGTGTGGATATGCCTGCTCCAGGAATACCCAACGCCAGTGACATGGCATTGGCTGTGGACGTCTCCGAGGAGGTGGCGGCATGCATGAATTCTGTTCCAACAAACTGTGTTACCGCTGATAATGCGGCTTTGCCCGTGAATGGGACCTACACCGCCTATTCCAGGACTATTGGCGAGTCTGTCGCAGTGAGTGATAACTGAAACTGTACTGTAGATGCGCCCATGAGTTCACCCACATAGAATTTGGTGGTGAAACAAGGGCGGCGTATGAGAACCGAGAGCCATCCAGCTCCGTTAAAACGGCAAGCTAAAAAGACTAGCACCTATTATCGGTACTGGCGCTCAAAGCACCATAAAAGTGGTAAGAACGAAGCTTGTAACTCTTTGCAACTAAATTTCTTCCAGATCTTGATGATGAGACACTAATGAACTATCTTAAAGGAAAACTTGGGCGTGATGTTGAGTGCCGGCGTATTGTCAAAGGGAACACCAGATATAGTTCTTTTAAAGTCAGTGTGGAGTCTGAGAACGTTGCAGAAGTGTATAACCCAGAGCTGTGGCCAGAGGGTTCGGTTGTGCGCCGTTACTATGAGCCACGGATTAAACCTGTAACGTCTTAAGGGCCTGGGGTGACCACTACCAGTGATGCCAGAGGGTTCGAGGGAACGGCTGCAGTGAATTCTTCATAGACCAATTGTTATTTCTTACAACTGACGGGGACTGAATGTCGGTAATACAGCTGGAGATAAAGCCTGACGTCTGGTTGTGGATATACTTTTGCAAAAATGTTTACGAGAAACTTTTTTATGAAAACAGGATTTGGGAAGTCTGAACTGTATTAATGACTGTTTCTGTGGAGCTGGTAAATCTACTGTGGATCTTTCTATGGGTATAATGAGCGGTCGAATCGCAGGAGGAGCAGCCATTCAATGGCACAAAAAGCTGGATCCAGTTCTAAATGTCATCAGAACTGGTGTTGACTGCTGTACATTTAAAAATTGAAAACAAAGAATGGATGGATGGATTTTTTTCTGTCAGGGCAAAAGTTAAATGTTTGTTCCAAAACTAAATATCTGGGTCACTACATCACAGACCAGCTCTGTGATGTTGATGACATTTATCGGCAGTGTCGCATGTTGTACGTCCAGGCAAACACTCTGGGGAGGAAATTTCACGTGTGCACTGATGAGGTAAAAATAAGTCTGTTTAAAGCTTTCTGTACATCCTTGTATTCAGCTCCTTTGTGGTGAAAATTTAAAAAAGCTAGCATGCAGAAGCTTAAGGTTGCTTATAATGACTCCCTGAGAATTCTGCTTAAGAAACCCAGGCTCAGCAGCGCAAGTGAGGTGTTTTGTAAAGCACATGTCAGAAATTTGATATACAAGTTTACGTGTCGTTTGTGCAGCTCTTTGAACAGTCTTATTGTAACGTTTTCACATCCCTCTCTCAGTGCGCTAAGATACCAGTCGGCTCTGTGGAAACACTGGTATGCAAGTCTTTTATAAGATTTTATTTTATTTCTTTTTATATATGTCGTGTTGTTGTGCATCATCTCTTTGTGGACCACTAGTCTGTTGAATGAAGCAATCTCTCATTACTTCTGTTTGTTTTTTCCTCCAGTCTGGCTCCTACAAGTTATTAACTTTTTCCACTAAATTCTTTCAGTTTAGGCCACAAACTCTGGTGTATTCAAGGGAGATGAGAACTTTTACAAGGTCCTACAGTGGTTAAATGTACGTATTTCTGCAATTTATTAACATTTTCACACTTTCCTTTCTTTGTTACGTTAGCGCTGATTTGTTCTTTTTGTTGAATTTTGTTCAGAATTTTTTGGATCAACAATCATTTTTGGACAAATGTTCCCCAAGGTTTTTGGATGCTGTGCAGCTGGAAGTACTTTTGCTCCTCCTTTTTTTTTTTTTTTTTTTATCTTTGGACGGTTTCAGGGGTACGTAACCATGGCAACAGGGTGTTTTTACAACAGCTGATTAGCATCTAAAATGGTTAAATATAACCTGAAGTATGAGCAAAGAGCAGAGAGAGAAAAAGAAGGAAGAGGAAGTTCAAACCAGCTCTAACATCCTTCATATCCCCTACTCCAACATCTCTCATATGAAGCATTTTCCTTAATCTTATAATATAAGACAAATAAATCTAAGCATGTTTAGTGATTAAATTAATTTGGCAAACCTTTGAGAATCATAAACTTTGAGCAGATTTCGTCATTTAATATTACTTCTTTTTAGCTGTCGTTAAAAAATGATGTAACTCGACCTCTAATGTGACAGATTTTATAGGACAGACTTTGTAAACATGGGGAAAGTTTTGGAGAATATCCTCACCTGGAATGTCAACCTTGGGGTTGGGGGTCATGACGACTCCTGTTACAGACAGATGGGACAGTCAGGGTTAGGTCAAAGGTCAGAGAGGCACGTCCCAACCACACACATGTCAACACAAACACAAATTACCTGAATCTTAGCAAAAAAACCGAACATAATAAATCAGTTTCATAATAAAAGCTTCTAATACTTAATGGTCAGAATAATCTGATAGTTAAATTCATAATTTAGTCCAAAATAATTTCTTTCAACTGAAATATGTGTTGCTCTTTATGTTTTTCAAAAAGATATAAGCTGCAGGTTTTCCTTCATAAATTCAGGCTTAAAGGAAACATTTAAGTCCAACTAGCAATGTGAGAGTTATTTATTTACATAATAATATATATAATATTTATATAACGCCAATTCACAACAAATGTTATCTATTAAAAACAAATTAAACCATTCATACATTCCAATTCATCTTGGTTATCAAACAGAACAAAAAGCTCAATTAATTATTCAATTGATTAAATAAGTTATTAGAGAGAAATAAAAATCCGCAAATATTTAAAGGAGCAGCTCTGAAAGGGAAAGTTTTTTTTAAATTATTTTTAACAATATGATTATTGAACTTTTTCAAATATGAAAAATAGAAAACATACATTTAAACAAACATTGAACATTCCCAACCCACAACAAACACTCAGGATATAAAATAAAATAAAATAAAATTCACCTAAAAAATTAAAATAAAGACAGTAATAATAATAAAAGAAGAACCCATTTTAAAAGTAAAGTACGAATTCTAAAAGTACTAAAAACCTAATGCGTAGATAAAGTGTCACGCTCTTATTAATATTAGTTATATGAATTAACATTAACATTATTAATATTCCATTCCACTGATTCATTTCAGTTGGTTACGTTTCCAAAATAGCATGAATGTGCCCCATATTTCCTTAAATTTACTGGTCTTTCCTCCGACCACGCATGTTAATTTCTCCGCGTCATCTTACCAAAACGTTCGTCGTAGAGCAGAGGGTTCTCCGTTTCCTCGTCGGAGTCCCGCTCCCATTCCAGGCACTCCGGACACGACACGGTGGTGGGGAGCGTGGTCGGCGCTGCGGTGGTGGCACCGAACGTGGTCATGGGCAGCGTGGTGGACGGCGCGGTGGTGCTGGGAGGCCCTGTCGTGGTTTTCTCTGGAAAAAACAAATTAAAAAATTATCAAATTTTGAACAAAAGACTAAAATGTGAAGCGTTGAACTCACAATTTAGCCGTAAAGGAGGATCAGGTTGAGAAAAACTTTCACAAATGTGTTTTGTTTTTATGGAGCAGAAAATGTCTCACATTTACTTCAATTTTCATCCTGTAAGATTTAGAAAGTAAACCGTAAACTAGAGCTGAAATGATTAACTGTGATTAATCGATTATGAATAAAATAATTTAATAATTGATTAATCGCTAGCTTAAGTAAATATACAAAATATATAAGATTAAGAAAAAGTTCTTTATCAAATGGCAGTTTTAGATTCACCTGGTTCAAATGATGTAAAAGCTCCTATTAAGCGTCTTTAGCCATCCAATTATTAAGTGATTAATAAAAGAATAATCAGCAGATTAGCCCTAAACTGTACTGATGTTAAGCAAAGCAGGAAAGACTGAAGTTTTTATATGTAAATGTTAGTTTTTTAGCTGCAGATGCATCTTCTGCAAGCGTTCACTAAAGATAAGCTATATTATTGTGTTTTAAACAATAAAATATTTATTTTCTTATTTAAAAAAGTATTTATTTGTTTATTTGTATCTTAATGTATTTCTAATATCGATGGCAATATAACGTGTTGCTGACACATGGAAGGGAACATGGTTGAAGTTAGCGCCTTAGCATTAGTGGAACTAATGTTTATAGTTAGTGCTTTAGGGTTAGCTCATTAGTTAGCGGTGGTTTTTAGCTACCTCTAAATTTACATCTATGCTCTAGAATGTAAGTTCCTGTAAATCATTTGGGTTTAAAAATGTGGTATATGAGCTGAAGAACGTGTAAGCTGCAGAATGTATGTGGTAAGTTCTGGTAAAGTATTGGGTAAGTTATAGAAAGTAACATTCATGTCAAAATCATCAGGTCCAAAGTACAACTGCGCCATGAAAATAATAAAAAAAAAATGAAAAAGACAGATTTTTAATTTTTTTTTGTAGGAAAGAGATGTTAGACCCAATACTGGGATAACTAGGATTTTGCAAATTTTCTAGATTATAAGAAATATATCTGGTCTTGAAATTCTTTCAGGCTCAGTTGAACAATTTTACTCTCAATATAGACAACTTGGGTCACTTTCTTCCAACGCGCTTCCTACATTTAAGTGAGTTTAATAGATTAAATAAAAACTGATCTGGGAGCAGCAAAGTTCTCAGTAAAAGTCTCTGGATTGATTTGGTTCTACTTATTATAATAGTTTGTGATATATTTAATATTTTCCATAGTAAGAAAACCAAACCAGTAATAATTTTAGACAAATTTCAAATGAAAAGAAAGTTGGGGGCCACAAAAATGCCAGTCCAAGGGCCACAAATGGTCCCCGGGCCGCACTTTGAACACCCCTGATCTAGAGTGCAACTTGTAAACTTAGTAGGATTTCATTCATTTCCGTCTAAATTCAGAGAAAGTAGCCTGTATTTTCAGGAAAATGTCCTCTGAAGATGTTCAGAGTGTCTTGTAGTTTGTTAAATTGACCCAGAGTGATTCAGAAAATTACAAAGTTTCCCCGAACTCAAGTAAGTTTTCTCTTCTTTTGCAAATAAAATCCATGTTTTATGGTAATAAAATCAACCAAACTTCAACAACAACAACAACAACAACAACAGGCTCCAGATCCCAGATGGTCGAGACGTAATTAAAGCGTGTTTGTGACATCCTGAGTGGGATGGATGGAGGTTTGTTCTCACAGCAGCGAGGATAATTTAACTTTCAACCAATCTGCAGCCGCATCACGAAGCTCGTTAAGCTTCCTTCTGCTCCGCGCGTTGGTCTTGTGCTTTCGGTGAAAACAGAAACGCGAGCGAGTGATCTCACATTTTAGATTTTTAGTTTTTAACAGCTTGGAAGAGTTTTTCCCAACTCAGACTGATTTCTTATCCTCTTTCTGCTGTTCTGTTCTCTCTCACCCGCATATAAAACATATCTCATCTGCTTTTGGCTGCTTCTTATCAGTCTCCCTGCAGGGCAACCAGATCCTCCACTTCCTGCCTTCATCTGCTCCCCGTTTCCTCCTGTGAGAGGTCGCGCCCTGCCTTCCCTCCCGTTCTCCCTGCAGCTCCGACCAACTGCAGCAGCAGCAGCGCGGAGACAAACCCGCTTGGCTTTCAGCTCAAACCTCGAAGGAGTCAGCAAAACAAAAACCAACAGCAAGTTCATGCAAAGTTATCCCAAATGAAAAAAGAATATTTTAGCTAATTATGAGTAAATACAGTATTACCTTCACAGAGTGTTAGTATTACTCTAGTAGCGAAACTGTTGTAGTTTTTTGGATGGATGGATGGATGGATGGATGGATGGATGGATGGATGGATGGATGCATGGATGGATGGATGGATGGATGGATGGATGGATGGATGGATGGATGGATGGATGGATGGTTGTTCAGATGGTTGGATGGATGTTCAGGTGGTTGGATGTTCAGATGGTTGGATGGATGTTCAGGTGGTTGGATGTTCAAGTGGTTGGATGTTCAGATGGATGGATGGATGTTCAGGTGGTTGGATGTTCAGATGGATGGATGGATGTTCAGATGGTTGGATGGATGTTCAGGTGGTTGGATGTTCAGGTGGTTGGATGTTGAGGTGGTTTGATGTTGAGGTGGTTGGATGGATGTTCAGGTGGTTGGATGTTCAGATGGATGGTTGGATGTTCAGGTGGTTGGATGTTCAGGTGGTTGGATGGATGTTCAGGTGGTTGGATGTTCAGATGGATGGATGTTCAGGTGGTTGGATGGATGTTCAGATGGATGGATGTTCAGATGGTTGGATGGATGTTCAAATGGATGGATGTTCAGGTGGTTGGATGACTCAGACTGACCTTCCTGTTCGCAGCCCAGCAGCTCCAGTCGGAGGCCGATGCCCTCTGCTGTCGCTCTCTCTGGGTAAATCCGGATGAACCGGGTCAGAAGCGGGCCGAGCAACCTCATCTCTGGGGTTTCATGGTTCTGGTTCCCAATGAAGATCTAAAGAGAAACACAGAACCAGGTCAGGTTCTACAGCACATCAGGTTCTTCATCAGGTTCTACATGCAACCAACCAACCAACCAACCATCCATCCATTTCCTCAGAAAAAGATGGATTCCCAGAGTATTTCCTGTTTAGATTTCTCCCGTTGCCCGTTGTCTTCTACTAGCTGAAGTTGTCCTGAAAACCTTTAAGTCCAGTCAGAAACTGAATCTAAAGTCCAAACCGTTCACGCCCTCTCATGTCGATGAGCAGCCGCTGATCTCAGACCTGCTCCAAGATGGCGCCGCTTGTATCCAGAGCCATCTTGTTCGGTGTTTCATGTTTCGTCTTTTGCGTCAGCAACAACTCTTCCCCATCGCTCTAAGCTAACCTCTTTTACCCAGAAGCAGCAGCTTAGACGCTGAGCGCCGCCCTGGCTGCCAGCTGTCATCAGAACAGTTGTGTTTAAATCGGCGTGAGCGAGCTAACCTTCGGCCTGGTAGTGTTCTCCTCCTTAATGACCGTCCAGTTTTCACCGTCCAGGCTGTGGCCGACCTTAAACCTCTTCATGTAAACGTTGCGGTCGTGGTGTTTTCCTCCCTGGATCACCACACCGCTCAGTATCTTGTCCTGGCCCAGATCCACCTGCAAGGAAGGAAATGTAATGATTACGCACCATCGTAGGATTATATGCATATAAAATACAACCTGTCCCAGACCACAGTGACTGTTGGTGTGTTTGAGTCACTTTTAATGTGGGAGCTACTGAAGAGGAGTCACTTGAATTCACATACATTTAGATTTTCTTTAGCTGTTTTAGAAATGTATCCAAAATTATCTTAATGGTAACTAATTATGCTTCCTGGAACAGGTTAGCATTGGTCTTTGGGCTAAACAAAACATGTTAATTAAATTTTTTTAACAAAAATGTGATCTTTCCTCCGCTGTTCTGTCAATTTAGAGTTTCTTTCAGAATTTGCTGTTTTAGGGCTTCTGTCACTTTTATGCAAATAAGCTGCTGCTGGCCACGCCCCCAAGCTCAACATTTAAACTTTATATGCGTGAAAGTGGCTGCAAACAAATGCTAATTATACAACAGTACATATTTAACCCTGAGTCACCAACAAGCAGAAGAAGAAAGTTTGATACATCAGAAATTATTCAGTAAATGTGTTTCCTTCTCTTCTTTAGTTTTTTAAACTCTTTATTGGAAAAGACAAAAAAAAGACCTGAAACGAGCATTGAATTTGAATTTATGAATTTATCTCAGGCATTTTACCATGAGAAAAAAACAAAAGTAGCACCTACATATTTCTAAGTGTAAATGCGACACCCTATTACCAACCAAACATACACTTATGTTCAAATACACAACTTATTTGGATGACTGTCTGAAAAGGAGTATAAAGAAGTTGAACTTATTTAATCAGACCCCTTTTCCATAACAGGTCATGACCTGAGTAACAGGTCACGACATGAATAATCTTTCCATTTACAAAAATATTTTTACAAAATTGAGGAAGTCATTTCAAACATTGTCATTCCCTTCAACTTTTTCTAATGCGATACTTTCAAAAAGGTGCCTAAAATTCATGAATAAAAACAAAGTTTACACATAAATGAAGCCACACAACTCTGGGAGGATGTTGTACATTCAACATGCTGTTCACTGCAGCCAACATGACAAAACATTTATCTTTTCCAGAAGCCAGTAAAGCGAATACAGTGGTAAAACCAGCTTAATAATGAAGTGACTGGAGTTCCGCTTGGGTTGCTAGGCAACGGGGCTGGGTTCCATTGGGGTTGCTAGGTAACCGGGCAATGCCTTGCCGATTCTGACTTAATAATTTAGATTTCTTTTTAAACGATTCCTTTTCCAGACATCAAAAACATAAACTTATTGCCAGAAAGTGGCTGCATGAGTTTGGTTCAGTGTTTGGACTTTTTCTGGAAGCAGTTGAGACCCAAATAGTATTAAAAAAAACTTATATAAAGTTAATTTTACATAATTTTACTTTTAATCCACTTCATAAATCGTACAAATACTCATCTCTCAGACCATTCAGAGGTTTTGCCAGGTAATCCGAGCCGGCTGAGCTGCAGACTCACCTGCAGCCACTCGTTCTTGAAGGGCTGCTTGGACTGCTGCCCGGTCCATCCCGACCTGCCCGTTAATAACCGGACGTTCTCGGCCACCCAGCCCCGGTCGGCGAAGGACGAAGCGTTGATCTGAGGGTCAGAGATCAGCCCCGACACCATGCCTAACATCGACGAGCACGGGTAGTCTGAAAGACGGGACAGCGGAGAGAAAACAGGAAGCAGAGGTCAGGGAATTTAAATATGGAACCAAAAACACAAAACTGATCGGGAATTTCCACAATGGATTCATTCAAATTGATGAAGTCAACCCCAACTCTACATATGATCTTTTAACAAGCTAACAAGCAATTCTACTAAAATGTATGGATTTAAGTTGGACAGTTTTTCGGTGGTACAACTGGAGAACCATTTTAAAGAGGTCAGGGAAAACTTTGATTAAAAGTTCAACCTTTATTTAGCTTAAATTATATTTTTAATGCTCATTCTCAGACACAGAGATAGTTTTCATGATCTGTTTTACATTTTAATTGCCTATTTGAATATTTATAGATTAGATTTTAGGATAACTTATCATTTTCAGATTGTGTCAAATTGGAAATCTTTTTTGGAAATCTCATTATCCCTTCTTCAAGACATGCAATGTCTCGTTGGTAAGGAAATAAATCGTTCCTTTGTCATTTGACATAATAACTCTGTGCCAATAATCAAGGTGAAATGAAATAATCTTACTTTAAAATATTTTCTATAAAAATATATTAAATAAATAACCTGTTTCTTATTTTACTGAATTATTTAAAGTTGTAAGGAAGAAAGGAAAATTTCAATATTTTTATCTGGCTGGTGCCAAACACTGTTAAGCTGGATATGACATAATAACTCTGTGCAAATAATCAAAATGCAGCAAAAATAATCTTACTTTAAAATATTTTCAGTAATATTTAAACTTAAAGGAGTTACAACAACAATTCAACAAGGTAATTCAAATAGATCCTATAAATGTTGATTTGGCTGCAGAACCAGAGCTAAGGCTACAAAATGTCCTCTCTAGTGGAGAACAACTTAAATGTATGCATAGCCCGGTCCGCAGCAGCCAGATCTCCACTCAGCTGTACCAACTTCACAGAGCTCCTTCTGAGAGTTTCACATCAGAGACGGGGAATAATGTCTGAGGATGATTAATGAGCCAGAATGATCCCGCACAGCTTTACTGTAATGAATAATTGTGTCCTTCAGTGGGGAGGTTTCGCTCGCTTTGGAAGTAATAATTATTTAAAATCAACAGAAAGCCGCGGGGGTGTCGCTCCCCAAATGATAACCGAATACGGTTGATACATGATGTGCAGAAAAAACGGCAAAAAATATGTTTATGGGAAAGTCAGAAATTAAAAAACAAATCAAAACAAGCACGGATGTCAGTACATGAGGAAAAACATGCAGAAAGAGGCAGAATCAGTGGGTTTAACAGATAAACAGGGAGTTCTGCCTCACCTGATATCCTGCAGCCATAGACCTCAAAGCGCATGCAGATGCCTTGCTCCCAGGTAAGCGGGCGGATACGGACGAATCGGGTCAGAGTCGGTTTGGGGAGGAAGGCACGGACTTCGTCTGTTGGATTGAGGTTCCCCAGAAAGATCTGGAAATAAGAAGAACGTTTCTGTTTTTGTTTCTGGACTCTTTATGGCTAAAAGATCTTAGAAAACCAACTAAATATTGTGACAGAAAGAGTCTGAATTGAGCTGATTATCATAAAGTGTTCAAAGGCTGGCACCTTAGTAGACATTTTAGAAGGATGATAAGATATAAAGTATAAAATAAAAACTAGTTAGCTACTTAGCTATCCATTTAAATGGCATATTTTATATTTTTGATTTGCAACATTTGCATTTTAACCAATGTTTTCTGTCATTTCATTTGGTCTGCAAGAAAAGGTCACCAAATCTGTAAAGGTGATATTTTGTGAAACCGAATAAATGCATCGAAATCCCCAATGTGGGGTTTATAGAAGCATCCTGACAATGAGACCTGAGAGACACAAGCCTTTTCAAGGTAAATATCAAAGACAACAACACGTATCCAGGCGGTGAATTAAAATAGTGGAATAGTTGGTCTTTGCCTTTTGTTTTGAGCCCTCCTTCACTGTGATCCAGTCCTCTCCGTTGGTGCTCAGGTCCACTTTGTAGGAGCGGACGTAGTAATGCTTCTTGGTCTCTATTGAAATGGCTCCCTGGGTCCCGATGCTGGTGACGTATCTGAGGAACCCCAGGTCGACCTGCAGACACAGAAAACAACAACAGGCCGGTAAAATGGCTTCCAGGGAGGTTCTGTTTAGGTCAGTAAAGCCTGATACATGTATTCTTATTTTGTAACGTTGATTTATTCTTCGTTTACGCCTATTTGTAGATTTCTTTCTGGGATGTAATTACAAATTATTTGCCAAAAGTCAGTAAATTCACTTCTTTTTTTTTTTTTATTGAGCTTATCTAAAATATTTAAAAAAGAATGCAGATTGGGAAGCTAAAATATTTAGCCACAATGCTAGTTGACATGCTAATGCTAATGACTGATGTTAGCAAACCAGCCAATCCAGGAGCGCCATTTATTTTCCTCGTCACCGATTGGTTCATTGAGATTCGCTGCAATTCATCTATAATTCGACATATTTTTTAGTTTTATTAAGTTAACTAACTAACTAACGCAGTAATAGTTTTAGTTTTTTCAGACTTTTGTTAATTTTTAAAAAAGGTCAAAGTGTTTTATTATGATTACGTGTAGATTATTGAAAAATTACTAATTCCATTGGCAGATTATTTAACTTTTAACAATATAAATAACTTTTAACTTGTTATTTAACCTGTGGTATAACCTACGAAATAAGTGAAATGATCTATGAATTAAGTAATTTTTCATCAATATTAAGGAGGTAAAATAAGCTCCTAATAAATTACTTGCAAGTTAGTTTGGTCTTATTTCAAGTGTACTTGAAATAAGTCTTGGTAATATTTGACTAAATTTTCTTAAGAGATTTACTTATTTGGGTACAAGACAAAGTATTTTTCTTTAATAACAATCTTTAATAAATAAATCACAAAAAAGTTAAAATAAATATTTACCTATCACTAAAACAGCAACCGTGCAAGACCCTGTTTATATTTTAGAGTTTTAAGAAATAAAGACTGTTCTCAACGTGAACATTTTTGGCACTAATGGAAAAAGTTTGGACACCCCTGTGTTTGGGTATAAAGCACAAATAAAGTCACTATCTGACAGACATCACAAGACTCTTCAGACAGCCTTAAAATAGAAAAGAAATTCAATTACAGCTGATTTGATTTTCCTTTACTCCAAGTCAGCTAAAGGCGAACACAGTCAAACTCAATTACTTTTATATTTCTAATAGCAAATTGTGGTCTTTTTTTCTGTCTTACACACTCAAAAAAAACAAAAAAAACCCACGTCTCTTTATCTATAAGTCCTAGTATCAGAATCACATTCCTTGGAAACAGTTTTCCTTTTATAATCATGAAACTGTGATCAGAGTAGATAAAATAAAATGCGTGTGGGGTGTGAGTGCTGTTTAATCTGAAAAGGAGGCAGTTCAAACAGTCTTTACCCAGAAAGCAACAGTGAAAAGATTAATAAGCTGATCATTATCAAAGAGTAGCAGAGATAGCAAAAAGCCTTACAGTTTTATGCTGTTAAAGGGGAAATATTATGCAAAATTCACATCTTGAATGTTTTTGTACTTACATTTGAGTTCCTACTGCTCATAAAAACAACCAAAGCTCTTAAAAAACCCATCCAACCAGTTTTTGGCAATAAGTTAATGTTTTTTTGGTGTCTAGAAAATTATTGTTAAGTCATATTCATTGGCACTGCGTTGTTACCTAGCAACCCCAGCCCCGTCACCTAGCAACTCCAGCAGAGCCCCACCACGTTTGAGCCGCTGGTTTTATCGTGCTTTGTTGTTGACATATCATCCAGAAACCACTTGTGGCATTCTTGTTGGTTGTGCAGGAGGCTCCACTTCTGCTTTTCAATGATGTATGGTTGTATAATTGTGCATCTTTTTGCAGCCATTTTCATACGTGAGTCCAAATGTTGAGTTTGGTGGAACTGGTCAGCAGCGGCTACTTGAGATTTAAGACATCGAGACGCCCAAAAACAGCTAGAAATGCGGACCTGAGCAAACTAAAATCTCAAACGTAAAGAACGTGTATCGCCCATAAACCTAGCCCCGCTTGTTCAAGAAAGCATAATAGATCACCTTTAGCAATTAGCAGTGGCTATCTAAACTGAAAATGGTTTAAAGTTGTTCTGCATCCCTTTGAATCAACCATGCAATCTATGACGCTGCTCTCCATTCGACTTCCATTACAATCCTGTTTGCTGAGTTTGAGCATTACGAGGCCAGAATAGGCGCTCTGCTTCAGCGTGTGGGACGACCGCTGTATGCAGCGTGTAATTATATGACCGAAGAGACGCTGCTCTACATGGGAAGGCCCCACAGGGCGGGTGTAGACTGCTCCTGCCGAAGCTTTTTCAGGAAAGGAGCAGGAAATAGAACGCCACAGGTCTCTGCGGGATCCGTGATTGACAGGGAGACCCCTGGGAAATCATGTTGCGTGGGATCGCTCTCCGCCGCTCCCACGTCTGTTCTCATCTAAATTCCCACGAGATGCAACACTTGTTTGCACTGAGCCCATATGAAAAAGTCGCATGTAGGACAAATTTCTGCGTTGCTCATTAAAGACTAAACAAACGATGCTTTTTAAGGTAAATCGTGTTTTATGATGTTTATTTGTAATTTTTACTACATAGTCTGGTAGATTCGGTTCGATTGGGGACAAAAGCTGCAATATTTTGCTACATTTTCACTACACTGTGTCAAACAAACGAAACCCTTTGAGAAACCTTTTCCCCTCCTCGCCTCTGGGGGCGCTGCACCAAGAACCACTGAAGGAAACAACATGAAAACCTCAGAAAAAGAGACAGAGCACAACTTCTATCTTCACAAAACGTAAGCAAAAATGGAGTAGCATCAGATTTTATCGGTTGTAGGATTTCTCTTTTGTCTTTGGTAAAAAATTAGCCATTTCTCCCGCTAGCGCTAGTTAGCCTGTTTGTTTTGGTTGTATTTACCCAGAATGCCATGCCAGAGTTTACTGGGTACTCAACCAAAATGAGGCCGAGGTTTGTAGGTGAACTGCAGTTCATCTTTTGGTCTGCATTAAGCCACAATCTAATCAAACTCTGGTGCTGGTAATACAGCTAATATGTCTTTAAGCCATCAGCTGTCTGACTACTGACCTTAAATCTTGTTTTTACCAACTGTTAGGTATCGTTCCACTTGAAACTCTACCAATAATGCCACCTGGAGTCAGCTTTAGTTATGCTATCTCCTATGTAGCTAGAATGTCTAGATGCATAGACATAGCTACATAGAAGCTGGTCACTACAAAATAGCTACTACCCATAGTTATGGAAATGCTAGCTTCATAGTCATAGCAACCCTAACTATGTAGCCAGCATGACTAGCTAGATAGGAGCTAGCAGATATTGTTAGAAATTGTTAACTTGACCATTTACAATAATTTACCTGTTACTTTAAGTTAGTATTTGTATTTGCTCTCACCATTTGATGTTTGGACTTTTTTTTTTTAAGTCAAGCTGGAAGTTTGATGTTAAATCTACACGGAAAAGGAAATTACAAACATTCACTTTCATATTTGTTGACCCTTTCTTCTTGATGTTTGGCTACATCAAGAAACCGTGGCTCAAACAAATCATGAACAACAATTTCAGTTGAAGGTTTTCACAACAGGTTTAGTCGAGTAGGAGAAGCTACACAGCAATTTTAGAGCATCTTCAACTCAAATCCACTTCTAAACTAATTAAACAAATCAACTGAATGAGTGTTTAAACAACCCCAAATTGAAGGAGGAAGTAGGTCATACAGTCAGTTTCACATTTAAACACATAAGACGTAAAAAAGTCAGGAAAACTTGACGTAATTATAGATGAAAACATTCATATTACCCGGTATTTAAAAGGAAAATGAGTTGATGATTAAGTTCAAATGCAGCAAAAGGAGGTTAACTTATGAGATCCAGCCTCCAGAGATGAAAGTAAACAGCGCCGACTGACTGGGTTTTCCTTTTGAAACAGGAAAACTCTCAGTGTTTACAGTAATCCTTTGGCTCATTGTTCCATTTCCCACACTTCCTCCATCAACTGGCTGAAGGTAATTGGCCTTCCATCTCCTAATTGCTCAGCGCCTGGCACTGCCAACTATTTATAGCATAGAAATACTCTAACTTAGAACTTTTTAATGAAGGAAAACAAACTGCAAGACGGGGACATAAGTCGTTTAAATTTGGCAAATTAGGATTAAACTTTAATGGTGCCACAACCTTCCAAATGGGACCTAGCTATAATAAAAATAAAACCCTTAATTACCCCATTCTTATCTGGGGGATCAGCACTCGCCGAGTTTCTCTGTGCTTGTATTCAGTTACATCACCAGTTTTTTTTGGGTTATAAGTATTTCTTATTAATCTTCTCCAAAGTAAAGAAGCATAAACATATCCGGAAATAAAACAAATGATGCACACGCCTCAGTTATTGGAGAAATGTACGTATTTAAATGGACCTGAAAAGGTTCCACTAGCCTATCTCAAATATTGTAAAGTAGCCTAGACGTTTGAAAATTGGTACAGAAAAATAACTCTGCAAAAGAAGAACAAAGAAAACTATCAGTCCCAAAAAACAACAATAGTCCTCAGCCATTTTGTGTCAATGGTAGTCTGGTAAAAACCAGCCCCTTGTTCTATTTGCTTCGCATAGTGGGTTTGGACTGTTGGCTATTGATAAATGATTGCTTCCTGGATGCTTGGACTCTGTTGAAGTTTTAAATCTGATTTTGCTCAATCGCTAACATTTGGCCGTGGCATCTGTAATGACCGGCTTTGTTCACTTCCTCAGCTGCCATTGCTGAAACTACAACCAAATTACAGACTACAATTCTAACACAGAAAATAAACATTTTTGATCCCAACTCATCCTTTAGTTTGAATTCAACTGAAGAAATCAAGCTGAATGGGAGAAATCAAAGAGGGAAAAGTGGAGGGAGATGAGAATCCAGCAGAATTGTGTTAAAGAGACTCTGGTTTTTCATCCAAAATGGAAAGCAAATTAACCAGAACTGTTTTGTTTCAGGAAGTAGTTGATGAACTTTATGCTTTTTATGCATCGTGAATCTGAAAAAATAAACGGTATACAGTGATTGGTCTAATGATATTTACATTACATTATACTTAATTAATTAAACTGAATCAAAATTAAAGGTTTTTAATGTTATTGCTAAACAATGTTAAACATTCAGGAAGATAATCCCATTTATCTGGTGAACCATGAAGTTTTCATGGCGTCCTTTAGTGTGATCAATCTGTTTTTACAAGTTTCTCCTGATATTTTCCATGTTCATAAGTAAACATGGAGAAATTTGCTCCGGTTCGGTCAACTCTTTATAGCTCTCTGCAGGAACTTCATCCGTATTGCTTCCTGGAGCCCCGACGTTGACAATGCACCTCAGGCAGACAAAGCCTAACGCGTTCTCCAGATGTAAACAACCCAGCGCTTCCTGATGGCGTCAGCGTAATCCTGAAGTCAAACGAGAGACGTCTCTATAAATACCTGAAACTCAAGGAAGGAAGCATTTCCTGGTTCCACATTGCTGCTCCAAAAAAACTATCAATTAGTCCCAGTTTTATTTTCAGATTTTATAATTGACTTTATTTCTTGTTTCTGTTGTTTGGTTTATTTTGATGATTTAAAATATCTTCCAGTTCCAGTGTTACCTGTTCATTACAATTGAAAGTTTACTGATATTTAATAATGTGTTCTTGCATTATTATTACCATGATACTAAATGAAAATGGTCTCAAAACAACAATGTTATCAATTATTGTATTTATCATGCAGGAAAATTTGTTATTGCAACGTCTCACCTAATATTATTGGAGCTTGACTTAAGCCAATAACTCCATAATTTGATGAAAACTTCTACTTCCACTGGCAGATTATTTACTTATAACATGGAAAAAATATCTTATTATAAGTGAAATTATCTACCAATGAAACAAGAACTTTTTCAGCAAAATTAATAGATTTAGCTCGTATTTCTCCCTGAAAAGTTACTTATAAGATAGTTTTCTTATCTCAGATGTACTAAGATATTTGCAGTAGAAACTAGACTAAAACTCCTTGGTAAGAATTTGTGTTTTTGCAGTGTTGTAATTTTCCCCCGTTAACTAATATTTTATGTATTTCAGTTAAAATGTTTTCTAATTTTCAGTTTTCACTAGCTTTAGTTAACTGTAATAACGTTGGTCTGATTATATTTTGCTGAGACGAACCAAAGCTTCTCTGATTTGTAATGTCTAAACATAAGAGCTCATAATTTTGTTGCAAATTTCCAGCATGCAGTTGAAATGAGTCACTGCTGTGAGAAATATGATTACAGAGTCACAATAAAGCCAGATAATGAGCCGACTGTCTGCCTCCAAGCAGACGGCCAGCGGGACGCTTCACCCAACAGTAACCTGAAAATAGTATCGATAAAATATACATGGCTGTAAATAATTAATAGAGCTGCCTGCAGTGGAGGGGACAGGCATGCAGGAATTAACCGAGTCATAATTTTCATCTTAAATAAGACGAATCCAAAGCCACAGGCGGAGAGACGCGGCGCGGAGCTGGATCGCAGCACACTTAATCAAATAAAATGGAAACTCCTCTTCATGAAAAAACCTCCAGTCATTACTCTGGAGGCTCAATGAGGCAGAGCAACAGGCCCGGTTCAGAGGGACATAAATCACACGGCCAGATGTAGCCACGCTGCTGTTTCTTACGGAGAAGCTGCCAGAAAGAGGCTTTCATGAAGAGCAGAGATAAACAGAGCTGATTTCATGCAGCAATCAGGATGTGATTTCAATTTTTTAACAATAGGTTTGTAGATCTTGTGACCAGACGAACTGAATCTGAAGCTGGAGGGCAAAGAAACATTTCGCTGTTTACCAAGAGTCTTACCTCCTCTCTCGAACTTTGCATACAGTCAGAAAATAAACATTAAACTTGTTTTGTTTCAGTTCAGTCTCAGAAATGCGGCAGAAGCTGCATTTGCTTCACAAATGTGCACACATTTTTGTTGCTATTCTGCTAATGTTGAAATTGCAGTGTTTCCATTAAATAAGAAATTAAATTAAAATCACACCTGAATAAGTTTGTTCATGTGATGTAAACATGAGACATATTCATAATTCAGCCAATCAGAGCGGATGCATTTGGAGAAACTGTACTCGTAGCTAAAGACTCAACTTTTAATGAACTGTGATGCAGTGAGAGGCTAACTGTCTGAATAAACCAAAAACTAACACAAAGACGACCATTTCCTGCCATCTTCATCGTTGTCGTTTCCGGCAGTAGCAACTCCAGACAGTCCGGTAGGCTCGGTTCGATTCAGGACTAAAACTGCAACATTTGTTACATTTTCATCTGCTGCGGTTCTATTTCACTCTGCACTGAGTCAAAAGAACTAAATTAATTGAAAAACCTCTTCCCCTCCTCGCCTGTGGGGGCGCTGCACCAAGAACCACCAAAGGAAACAACATGAAAACCTCTGAAGACACTGAGCGCAACTTCCTTCTTCACAAAATATAAACAGAAACGGAACGGCGTCAGATCTTAGCGGTTGTACGATTTCTCTTTTGTCTTTAGCGAAAATCCACAAGTCATTTCTCCTGCTAGTGGTAGGCTAGCGTGTTTGTTTTGGTTGCATTTACCCAGAATGCCCTGCACTTCCTACTTTTGGAGTGGTGTCTGATCCGCTTGCCGTTCACACATGCATTCAATTTCGCTTCTTCGGTTCTCATTAGAGTTCGATCCCAGACTCAAACGTCAACAAATGAACTGAACTTTCCAGTAAAATGAACTGGAGTTCTAAAGCGAACTAAACAGGATCAGTGTGAATCCAAATCAAAGACGGTTGGAGTCGATCCAATGGGTTTACCAAAACTGATTTTCAATGTCTTTGTTTCCGCTAAATTTGGATCAGATCAGTATAAAAAGTAAAATTTTCAAAATATTTTCTATTGCCAAATAAAAACATTGCTAACCTTAAATAGCCAGAAGAAAGTGGTTGGTTGTAAGTTTAATTTATCCTGACGCAGATTCAAAAGGAGGATGTTTTCCATATGAGTGCAAATAGGGTTTGGATATCAATATATATGCAGCAAAAACAGGAATATTTGTTTGGGAAAATGCATAAATGTGATCTTGTTACCAAACTGAACGCTTCAGTCCTGGGGTTAAAGTTGAGTTTGGGGAGTCTCAACAGCATGTTAAAAAAATTCTCTTTAGAAATCAAAGTAAAAATCAAGTGAAAATAAAATGTAAACATAGTTAAATCTAATTAAAACATCATATGAACTACATATGCAGTCAATATTTTCCCACAGCTCTTTTCTCACATTTTAAGAACTGGCCGAGTCCATAATTAACCTTTTCTTTAACCTGAACCGAGACTTTGTCATCACCCACTGTGAATGCACACTGGAGTTTAACACAACGATTTAAATAAAGTATAAATTAGAAACGGGAACAGAAAACTACCGGAGGGTCTAATGAACCTCCACACATCTAACATTTCTGCTGAAACATTAATTACTTTGCAGAGCGGCCCAGTTATTGATCCAAGTTTCTTTGTCAACTTTACCGTCTCATTAGTTGTGTCCTCATTATTTCAGCACTTCAAAATAATTTTATTCAAAATGGCCACATTTTTAATGCCGTTGGTGACCTTCGTGTAAAACCAGCGGTTTCCACCCAGCGCGTGAACCCATTAACCCCAATTAAATCTCCGTCCTTCATTTCCTGATATCCCAGAGGCCCCGGCGGTAAAACATGTCCCCAGACAGACAATAGAAAGCCACAGTTACTAATCTGTCGCTGTGGCGGCGTTCCTGTCTACTTCCTGTTGTAACTCACACAGGAGGGAAGTGATGGTCTGCTCCTGCAGCAGAGGGCATTGTGGGTTTTCCTCTATGAGTTCCTGTCCTGGACAATGGGTCGGCGCTGGACGCCAGCCACACACGTCCATACTGGTTTCATAATTCAGACTGAATCCAGTTGTTTTCTTGACCCTCAGGAGAAGCAAGCACGCTTGTTTGGGCTTGTAAATTGAATTATGGGTAACGGAGTTCATGTAAATAAAGATTTGAGCAGCTGTGAATCATGGGGCTGAATCTGAATTAATTGTTTCTGCTTCCTGTGGCTTTAGCCACAGGAAGCAGAAACTGTTTTTAGACTGTTTTTAAACTGTTTTTAAACTGCAGAAACTGTTTTTAAACTGTTTTTAAAGCAGAAACTGAAACTGAAACTGTTTTTAAAGCAGAAACTGTTTTTAAAGCCTTCTTTTTAGAGGCTTTAAAAACAGAAACATCTGTATTTACATCTGTATTAACTCATGAGTTTCCTCGTTTAGTTTAAAAGCACAATGTGCTGGCGCAGAAATAAAACACTCTACCTGAAGCCTGAACTTAAACCAAATTTATTTTAAAACAAATGAAGAGTAGAAATAAAACGGAAAAAGTGGAATTTAAAAAGTTAAACTAAAATACAGTTTCACTAGTTCACAGGCTCAGTTAACTGTAATTTCTGGAAAAGAGACAAAATTAAATAAAATATATAAATAAACCAAAAGAGTTTGTTATCTCAAAAGTCTTGAGTTAACATAAGATTATGTTGATGTCCATAATTAATGGACATTTAAATTTTCACTGACTTGAACAAGAATAACCCTCAAAATCAAGTCATGTTTGAACATGCAAGCAGTTAGCATTGTTAGCTTCCCAACCTACTTTGTAGCATGGCTAAACGAAGGCTAGCTGCTACCTAGAGATTTGATTATAAGACCAAAACTTACATTGTTGAAGATCAAATCTCTTAATAACTTTTACTGTTTCATTTATCCTCCATTATGACAAGAAAGAACTCACCTGTGTAGCTGCTAGCCTGTGTTTGCACACAGCTAATTATTGCTAACAGTGAAGAAAACATTTGTTTTAACAGAATAATTCACAAATTGGATATTATAGTTGGAGCTCAATTTGTTGACATCTTCAACTTGGGCAAAAA
Source organism: Girardinus metallicus (assembly GCA_903067095.1). NCBI lineage: Eukaryota > Metazoa > Chordata > Actinopteri > Cyprinodontiformes > Poeciliidae > Girardinus > Girardinus metallicus. Next base: position 50,695 of record CAEGAE010058783.1, read on the forward strand.
TGGCAATCTAAACAAGTCATATTTATAATAAATAAAAATATTAAAGATATAATTATTGAGCTATATTTTAGAATACATAACGGGCTAACTGCTAGCTAGACAAACATAATAATTTTCTTACTTCATTCTGTATTTCAATAAACATTCATTCCTCTCTGTATTTCCCACTATCTCTAGCATCGTGATTACATGTGGATGTATTTGGGTGATAAAACAGGAGTAGTCTACATTTTAGCATCACTATGAACAACGTAGCTGCTAGATAAATCGATTTCAATACCCAAATATACACCCTTAGATTTTTATTCTATCTTTCTGTATTTAAATCTATAAAGATTTTAACTTTCACCTTTTCATTTCCCTAAAAAAAATTTCTAATTAATTGCAGTTGAATTTTTTTGTTGTGTTTTTAGCTGTTTTTTTTGTTAGCTCCCAGTTGCTAATGCCGTTATCTAGCAGTGAGAAGGTCCTGCAGCTGAATCCCAGCCTGGACGAAGTCTGCATGTTTCTCTGTGCATGTGTGGGTTCTCCACAGGTACTCCCACTTCCTCCCACCTCCCAAATATATGCATGTTAGATTAATTAGTCTCTCTAAATTCGCCTCAGGCCTGAGTGTGTGTATGGGTGTTTGTCCTGTGTGTGTCGCTCTGTGGTAGCCTGGAGAACCGTACAGGGTGTACCCTGTGCGGACAGGCGGCCAGTCACCACATAAACATAATGAATGGATGGATGGAGAGTTAAATGGAGATGCAGCCATGAGAATAACTAATCTAAGTGGACAGAAGAGCTCAAACTAGCACTGCAGATACTTTAGACGACGTGGAATTGACAAAAATAAAGTTTATCTATTGTATTTATTTACATTTTTAATATTGCTTATGATTTGTTTTGGTTTAAACTCTAAACTATAAAAAATATTAATTGGGTACGTTCCTGCTGCAAATTTTTAACCAAACCACCTCTAAAATCACCTTTTTTAAAAACGTAAAGTTGTCAAATTCAGTCTTTTTAGCCTTCATCAGTGTTGAGATGAGTACATGTTGCCACTTTAAGCTATACACGAATGTTTTATGAATGTTTAAAGTCTACATTTAGTGGCTGCAGGCCGCTACATCAGATTTCAGAATGACGGCAGGAAACTGTGCAGCAGAAGCAGATGTAAATAATTAATTCATGTTGGCTTTTTTCCCCGTCTACCATCACTATAACGTGTGTAGAAGTGGTACAAATGAGTGAGCAATATTCAGAGCAGATGTGAGCGAGTTCCCAGTGACGCAGTGAAAGGCAAACAGAGAAGCAATGTTTTTCCGCTGGGAAATCAGAGGCTTTTATTTTGAGCTCAGACTCTGGAAGTGAGGATTAAAGTGACATAACCTCCAACTGCTTCACTTGGAAAAAAACAATATGTGCTAAAAAAGGGCACAAACAGTGTGTTCAATGCAAGCAAAGCTTATTTATCTACTAACATGTTTTTATCTTTATATTTCCAACTTAAAAACTGCAGTTTGAAGCTGCGACTGAAACGATTAATCGGCTTAATTCAAATTCAAATATTCTTTATGGATCCCACAGGGAAATTAAATGTCAGGTTAATAAAAGAATTATTGGAAGTGTGATGGAAAAATCTTGTATCGGTCTAATTTTAAATTCTAGATTAATTCAATTGTAGGTTAATCACGATTAATCGATTATTAATATAATCGTCAACTAATTTAGTGACTGATTAATCGTTAACTGGAGTATACAGACTCAAAATATATACAATTTGCATTTAAGATATAATAAAAACCTTCTTTGTAGGTATATTCAACCCTGAACTCCTGAAATAACGTAGTTTTAGCTTCACTTGATTCAAATTCTGAAAAAATAAAACAAATTGAGTTGATATCCAATAAATAATAATCAGATTATTCATACACTGCATTGATGTTGAATCAAGCAGAAAGACTGAGCTTTTCTCAAGTATGTTTTAGCTGCAAATGCATCTTTAGCTACAAATAACCAACCATTCACTAAAGGAAAGCTGTTGTTTCTGCATTTTGGCAATAAAATGTGTATTTTCTTATTTAAAAAAAAATTCAATTGTATATTTTCACCTTTTAATACATTTCTAATATTGTATAAAAAGGGTTAAGTGATGTAATGACAAATATCCAAAATGTACCAATTTTTTTATTTGATTAATCGTCAGAATAGAATAATCAAATTAGTCGTTAGTTGCAGCTCTATTTGAGATCGTTACTAGGAGGTGTCTGACCTGAATCCATTCCTTGATGGTGTCGTCTGACGGCGTCCAGCCATTCTCCCGGTAGTTGAGCCGGGAGCGTTCTGGGGACCAGTTGGAGTTATACTGGGAGGACGCCCTGATCAGGTCTGAAGGGATTTCCCCAGACTCCATGCCCAGCGGCTCCAGGCAGGCAAAATCTGAGAAACACAGAGGGAGGCCATTACAAGAAGCAAATAAACTAATAATTCAATTAATTTTTAACAAGAAAATAAACATTTTATTGCCTAAGATGTAATAACAGAATTTCTTTAGTGAACGATTTGTGCCAATTACTGCTCTGAGCATGTTGGTATTTCGCCAGGTAGCGATTAATTGATTACTAAATTAGTTGGCGATTATTTTAATAGTCGATTAATCATGATTAATCCGATTGTTTCAAACCTAATCAATAATATTTGTTATTCCAGCAATTAGCCTTTTCTGAATCTATATAGGGCAGTTAAGGATTAATCAATTGATAAATTATTTACAATTATTTCAATAATTGATTAATCATTCTTTGAGTATTATAAATAATCCATTATTATTTGTTATTTCAGCAAATGACCTTTTTTGAGATTGTATTATGCCAGTTAGTAATTAATGACAACGACAAAATGATATTATTATATTGATTGATCACGATTAATCAATTATTTGTTATTTCCACAAATGACCTCTTGAGTCTATATATGGCAGTTAACGATTAATCAAATACTAAATTAGTTGACAACTATTTAAAAATCGATTAATCATGATTAATGTTGTTTCAGGAAATTACCTTTTGTTGCCAGTTAACAATTAATCAATTGCTAAATTAGTTGATGATTATTTCAATAATCAATTAATCGTGATTAATCGTTTCAAATGTAATCATTTTTAATACTTTAATGTGGTGATTTTGATGAGTTTCTGCATGTCTGTGTCTTCTTTTTGGCTAATCTGATGCTAAGTTTAAGAGAAAGCATGTCAAACTTTAAACAAATCTTTAAACGAGACGCAGCTCTGCATCTGAGAGTGTTTTTTTTATCACAGCAGGAGAGCCTTGGGAAGGAAAAGGGAGGAGGACACAAAAGGAAGTGTGAGTGTTTCTGAGTGATCTGCAAGCCTGACACAAACACTTTGCATCAATTCCTGAGTTTCACAAACAAAACGTGGGCAGAAGTTTGTCTCACCAAACTTGCTATTTTGGTAAATCGATATTTATCCGTCCCTTCCCTGCCCAGCCGGGACGCCGACATCCCAGAACAAAGAAATAAATCCTGCAGTCGCTTCAAAGTTCTCCAGGAAAATCAGTTTAGTTTGACGTGAATGTTTCCCCAGAGCGCCAACATCAGACACTGTGGGACCCAACATTCCTGAACCGGGTCAGCGGCGGCGACAACCAAAGGGTTAAAAACGCATTTTAGACCTCTACAGGAATCCCAGCTATGCAGAAAACCGGCTTCTTTTGTCAGGGACCACGAAGAATAAAATCCCTAGAAAGCAACTTTAACAGAATCGGAGATTCCTGATAAAAGTCTGGTGTGAAATCGGTCAAACAGATTGCTCAGCAGCGGAAGATAAGAGCTGAAAATGGGTCAAAGCGATAAAAATACGAGCTATCTGCTCCTGGAAGAAACTCTGAATCAAAATAATAATCTAAAGAGAATAAAAGACCATTAAATTTAGATCTAATATTTAAATTTACAAACTGTGGCTGGAGATAAATCTAAAAGTTGCTTCATATGTTCTGTTGCCTAAAGACTAAAGATGTTTTTGTTGTTTTTTGTGATTTTTATTTTATTATCTTGCTCTTTCGTTTTCTCACTTTTATTCTCTCTGGTCAGGTAAATTTTTCAGCTCAGTCGGTTGATATACTGACCAGTCTAACCTGATTTCTCACCAGTTCATTCGTGTTTCACCACCATTTAATCCAGCTGTGCTGTGTTTCTGTAAAACTACTTTGTTTTATCCTTGTTAAATACATTTTGGTTTATTTATTTACACATTTTCTGGTCAGTGAATCTAGTTTATATCAATCCATCTTACTAAAGCTGATTCAGGATCCTAAATAATTCTTGAAACAATAAAGTGAGTGATGCTACTGCTGGAATCTAATCCCTTTTTATTAGTAATTGACAGAAAACTGACTTGCAGTCATCATACAAAAGACATTCAGTGAGGTTTTTATTGAGATACAAATGTTATAATACTTTAAACAGGATAAATATCTTTTGTTTTTATTCCATTAATGAGTTGCATGACTTATTAATGATTTAACATTTCATTGTGAGCCCAGTTAGAGCTGAGAAATGTGTGTCAGGTTGCAGGAACAGGGTGTTAAAGCAGCGAGTCAAAACAAATCACACATCATTAATGCAACCTCTACTGGCCGAACGTGTTTATTTACCAAGAACAAATGAACTCTGACCTAAGGTAAGTATTACTATTATGAGAACTAAAAAGTTCATTTGATATGGAGAAATTTTGATTTTAGAGGGATTGTTAAAAAATATTCAGTGATGTTTGAACAATGTTGAAGTTAAATCAGTTTTTTTAGTTTCATATTTATATTCAAATATTAGTTATTTGACTATTAAAATTGTTATTTTGTCATGCATGATATATCGTGATAAACATTGGTTAGGTCCGATAAATAAGACTAGGCTCATATTAACGAGATAGATTATACAAATAGCTAATTAGCTTGACATACAGATAGCTAGATAGACAAATAGACAGACAACATGCTAGATAGTTAGCTAATTAGCTAGCAGAATAGGTAGCCAGATAGCTAGCTATCAAGCTAGATAGCCAGATAGCTTGCTACACAGATAGACAGTGACACAGATAGCTAATCTTATAGCTAGTCATATAGCTAGGTAGCTAATTAGCTAGTTTAAATTTTGAAGATAAAAGCCCTTTTTAAAACTGAATGTAAATATTAAAGAAACATTATCGTTGTATTTAAGAAGCAATCTTTAACGTCTCACCGTCGTCCTGATGCCCAGCAGGCGGCTCCCTCTCTCGGATGGTGTAGTTGGCCGTGAAGCCCTCCTTGGCGATGGCGCTGTCGGTGGTGATGGTCATGGACAGGATGCCCGTGTGGGAGATGATCCGACCCGGCGACTTGTGGCCGCAGTACCTGCCGATGTGAGGACCCACTGAGGAAGAGGAAGAACAGTCAGGAGTTTCCATCTTATTCACACCATCTCACATTTTCATACGTCTGCGAACACAGCACGGATATTAGACCCATTTATAAGAGGGGAAGTTTTGTCATGAAATGTTGGGATTAAATAGGATTAGGTTTCAAAACAGAAACTGTATTTCTAACCTTCACTTTTTTGCTTTCTAATATCATAGATAGGATTTCTTTACATATATGAATGATGGTCAGGTCATTGGTGAGTCTAAAATACAGATAATAAGGTTAGAGTTATAACCCTAATATCTTGGCTGAAGCCTGATGGCTTCAGTCAATATTTAAACCTATTTTTTAAATATTCCTGTTCACATATGGCCGTCCAGAAGGGTCAACAAAACAAACGCTAGCCAGTTTAGCATGGATTCTGTTTTAACAAAACTTTTCCTTGTGGTTTGTTACTGTTGCTTTGCCTGTTTTGTTGTTTTTGTTGTTGTTGTTGTTTCATGACTGTTGTTGCCTTGTAGATTTCTGTTGTTTTGTTATGGATTTTGTTGTGTTGTGACTTCTTGTCGTAGATTGTGGACTTTTTTTTTTCTTTGCTTTTTGTTGACCCTTCTGAGCCACTGTACTAACCTCCCTGCTGAACATTTCCTATTGTTGATGTACAAATTATCTTTATGATTAATTTATTTCAGCATTAACTTTGGTCTTTGCTCTATTGTCACACTTTTATTACTTCATAATTTATTATGTTTCTACAAATTAAATATGGCTTTTGAAACTAATTAGAGAAAAAGCAATTTTAATATTACAAAGTAGCATTAATATTGTTATAAATGACCAACTTTATGTTTCTACTCTGGAAGTGTCTTGTTAAATGAACTGCAGCCATTTTTTTTTTAGATTTCTCTCCACATTGCAATTCCTTGACAAATGGTGAGCTGGTAATTAAGTGTCATTAATTATCTGGAAGCGTACAGAGTGAAAAATCAATACCTTTTTCATGAAGTAACAAATGCATTCGCGCCTTCTTATGAAGACCAAAGTAAATTGGTGAAAGTAATTCTGCTGTGCACCAGGCGGCTCAAAAAAACAAAAAACTGATGTGAGCATTTGTCATTCAGGGAATTAACTCGTCGGGAAAATAAATATCTAAAAGTGAGGAGAAATTTCTTCTTTCATTAAAGGCACAGAGAGACATGCCGTTTTATATCTAATGACTTTTAGAGTCACACATTTTAGCTATTTTCTTATCTCCAACTGGCAAAAATGAAGCTTGTGCTGCTGCCTGGTGGAGATACTGTATCTCCTCTTACATGGTACAAAAATATATTCTTTTAATTCAGCCCAGAGGTAAAAAGCTAAGAAAAAGAGAGAGAGACATGACGCACTCGCACAGGAATGCTGAGCTGCAGTAATCTGATGGATTACGTTTATCAGTTACAGTCTGAAGCAGGTAGTCGGCGATCTGTGACGGATTACGTTTGGAGCCATTTCAGCCTCACCGCAGGACGTGTGAAATGGTTTTCACTCCAAAGCCGTCGGCTGATGAAATCACACCTAAAATAAGGAGGAGAAATAAAAATCCTACAGGCAACGTGGAGCCTCACAAAAACTGGATAGAGAAACTGAGTGAGAAAAAGAAACCAAATCTGAGCGTTTTTAGTAATAATGACGGAGCGTAAAAACCTGACGTTGAACTACAGTTCAAATAAGCTGCATCAGTATAGGTATCTATATTATATTATTATATTTCTGAATGGAAAGCCAACGACAAAACAGCTGTCAGCCATTGGACAGATCAAGCGGTAAAACTAGCTGACCAAACTCTGGAATTCTGCTTGGGTTGCTAGGTAACGGGGCTGGGCATGGCTGGGGTTGCTAGGTGACAATTTGTTACGTTTGGATTTCTTGATTTTGTGGGTATTTGCAGATTTGTGGAAAACTGGAGGGACTAACTGATGTAATTTGGAGTCTAAAGGGCCACATAAAAAGCTATGGCGGGCCGGATTTGGCCCCTGGGCCTCGAGTTTGACACATGCTTTAAATCAAGGCTAAAACCCACGTTTTTAGAGTTGCTTTTGATTCATAATAAATGGAACATTAAGCCATATTTAAAGTGAATTTGACGAAATGTAATGATGTTTTATGTTTTCATGATGTAAAGCTCTTTGAACTGCCTCAACGCTGAATGTGCCACAGAAACAAACTTGACTGATCTAAAGAAAACCTAGGAAGCTGCAGATGTCTGTAAGTCTGATTAAGTTGACTGAATTTTAATTAAAGGGAGCAAGTTGAAAGGAAATAAGATCAATGGATGTCGGAGTGAACCCTCCTGCAGAGACGCTCCCTTATCTTCCCTGACAAACACGTTTGGCTCAATCAAACCCACAAACGCTCTTGAGCACAGATGCACCTGAACGCGCCGCCACGCGCACCAACATGGGTCGTTTGACAGGAAGAGTCCTGGCAGGTTGGCGCAGCTTTAAAGTGCGTGTCAGTCTCTGTGTACCTGAGCCAGTCCCTCATGTTCCCCAGCCAGTAATCGGGGAGAAAAGGCTCTCTGGGCGCCGCGGGCCAGGCGCCCTGCCCAGGTTTGCAGCTCTGGCGATTATCGGCACGCCGTACGGCTAATTAGGTAACAATGGAGGCAGAGAAGAGCCGTCCAAGTTGGAGGAGGGGGAGTGTGAACAGGTTCCGTCTCCGTCATTCATGTGCCGGTTTTCCAGTTGGTGAAGGAACAATGAGCGAGCTGCGTGGGAGTCAGTACGTCCGGATGCCATTTGTGCAAAGAAGAACTGGTTTGGAGTCAAACAGGACGATCATTACCTGCTGGATGATTCTGTTTATTACTCATTTTATCAGCTCCATTGAGTAGGAGCTCCTATTTAGTCCCATTTAATCAAACTTCAGTCCGTTTGCCTTGAACAGGGCTTTCCAAACTTTTTGCCATTAGTGCCAAAAATGTCCAATTGAGAGCAGCCTTTATTTCTTACGTCTTTTGTTGTTTTTATGTCTTCACTGACATACTAAATAGAAAAGTAGTCTAATTTTTGTAGAAAAGGAATCTGTAAGTCTGTAAACAGATGCACTGCTGCTGTTTTAACATTTTTGGGATTTATTGTCCATGTTTTTTTTTTTTAAACATTGTTATTTAAAGAAAAATACTTTGTCTTGTATCTAAATAAATAAACATCTGTAGGAGTTAAATTAATCAGAAATTTGCTACATTCTTGAATTGCGTACTGCAAAAACATAAAAGTATTTTTTGTCTAGTTTCTAATGTAAATATCTTAGTTCACTTGACATAAGACAAAACTAACTTACAAGTAATTTTTAGCAAGATATAAGAGCTTTTTATGCAAATAATTCCCTAATATTCATTAAAAATATACTTATTCCACTCGTAGATTATTTCACTTATAACATGGAAAAAATGTTTGTTTGGCAATAAGTGAAATAATCTGCCAGTGAACTGGCAATTTTCCACAAATATTAAGGAAATATTCACTTAGAAACAAGCTCAGACTTCCTGCTGAAAAGTTACGTTTGTTTTATCTCATTTCAAGTGAAATAAGATATTTGCACTGAAACTAGACAAAAGAAATAACTGGTAAGATTTTGTTTTTTGCAGTGTGGGCCAAGGGGCCAAACAAAGTCATAAATAAACTTTAAACTCAATATTTCTTGAAAATATTGCTCAAAATTCATGTTCAAAGTGAACTCATTTATTGGGGAACTAGTTTCATTTTTACTTTATCGCCATTAAAAATTTTAAATTTTTGCATTAAATTCACATCAACGGTAATGTGTTTCAATCATGTTTATTGTTCAACATTTGAACATGAAACATGAAAAGTAAATTTTCGATGTTTGAAAATTCCCTAATATTCAAATATTATTCAAATATTAGGTTTTGAAAAACCTAATATTTGGTTTTTCAAAAACCAAATTTTTGCAAAGTGAATTCGTTCAATAATCTTGCAGTTCAAAATGAATAATGTCAAAGCTGTTCAAACGGAATCTAGTCCAATTAATGTATGTTTGTAGTTTAAACTCTCTGAATTTGTGATTTTCACTTCATTAACGGAGCGTCTGGTTCTGGTTCCTCACCGGCGGGGAAGCCGTCCCAAATCTCCAGCCAGTCATAGCGGCAGACGGCGCCGGCCGGAGGCGTGGTGTCGGGCTCCATGTTGAAGCTGTAGAACTCCACCGTGATCTCCGCCATCTTGGGGGCGAATATCATGAAGGTGCACTCCAGGTTGTTGGGGTATTTCTCGGGAAAACCCGGCGTCTCAATGACGCCGCTGGGAGCCGTGAAGTTCCTGGAGCATTCGGGACCTGAAGGCGACACAGATGAGGAGTCAGAACTGATCCGAAGCTGAAACGTTCAGAAATAAAACCAGTTCAGTGGATTCGTGTTTCCAATTCACAATTTGAAAATTTTCAAACTGCAGTATGTAAATTTTACTATATATATATATATAACATGTTTGTTGAATAAAATATGAAAAGTTAATCTGGGGACTTAGCTGGAAACTAGCTAGAAACAACCAATCAGAGCCAGGAGGCGGGTCTTAGCGATGTCAATAACAATCTCATCCTTCCTCTTTTGGTCTGTGCTATGCTGCAGCTAGCATAGCTCAATTTGAATGCTAAGGCTAGTTAGCATAGCCACCGATGACAGTGGATATTTTCCCGTAACTATGAGTTGTTTCTCCCCCATTAACACATTTAGCAGCATGTATATGAGGTTGATTGACAGTGAAGAGACCCTCTTTCTGGCTCTGATTGGTTGTTGGGGACAGCAATAGTAGCTCTGGGAGATTGATTTTTTCACAGATTAAAAAAAATCAATCTTCTTTAATCGATTATCTGTCATTTTATCAGATTATCTGTTTACAAATGTTAAATAATGCCGCTTTAAATTCACATGAAAAGTGAACTAGTTAAATATTTTTCCTGTTGAACATTTAAAGAATGGTTTAAAAAGTGAAATAGTTCGTCTCAGATCCTCTATACTTCACAGTACATCCCAGGTGCACAAAAAAGCGTTTTCATAGATCCTTCCTCACAGCAGCTGCTAAACTTCTTAAATAAAATGTAATATAATCATCACTGCTCTCAACAAATTGCTTGTGTTTTCAGTTTTTACTCATTTGAAATAACATTTCTGCTGGTAAGGGACATTTCTGCTGTTTGCACAGTTTTTATTTTCACTTCTTGCATTAAGAAAACGCATATTTTGCACATTTCTTTGGACTGGAGTTCAATATTTTTGACAACTTCACACATTTTATGTATTATGCACATTTTGCCCTTGCTGTGCAGTATGTTATTCTTAATTTTATTTTTATGTGAAAGTATGTGCCTCGATTGTAACATCTGAATTAGGAGTTGTTTCCTTGTCTTTCCCATTTTGAAGATGTTTAACAGAAATGAACATGGTAATATTTTAACTTGACTCTGATTTTAATCTTATTTACTTAAAAAACTGCTCTATTTCAGATTTTTTTCCCCAAACCTAAATACATAAGCACATGTATCAGAGGCTGCTTTTGTATATATATAATTTTTTTATTTTCTGTGAAACATTTTGTTGCTGCAATAAAACAGATTTTCTTAGATTTAATTAGACATTAGCCTGTGCCGAGTTTGGCTCGTATTTACTGGCGGTTTCAGGCAATTTGAAAGTGTCAACATGAAGCAACGAGACAAAAATTCGAAAACAAACACACAGACACAGAAATCCATGTAATTATTTACTCAGAAAATCTGTTTCACATGTTATTTTTCTAGCACGACAAACAATTAGATAATATTCTTAGCATCGGCTTTCTGTCAGGATTCCAGTATTTTGGGTTTCTTTTTGGTTTTACTACATTATTCTGAAAAAGTACAGAGTTTTATTACCAGAATTTAATTATTACTAAGCAAATATTAAACAGAATGGAATATAATTTATTGATCTCAAAGAGGAAATTGCTTATTTGCTGACAAGCGTCCAAAGTGTGAAATATTGTAAATACAAATATAACCATAAGCAATACAAAACTTATTTTAAAAATATATAGATAAATGTGGTATTTTAAGTAATTTAAATATGACTAATAATAAAATAAATACATAAATAGATAAATTAGTAAGAATGGAAATTTTATTAATCCATAAATAAATCAATAAATGCTTTATTTGTTAAGAGAAATATAAGAAATAAGGCAGAAAAACATTGAAAACTGATTTGTTATCTAAGAGAAAAGATCGGTTAAATATCTGTAAATATTAGCCACATGTAAAATTTGTAAATCTTGTAAATTTTTAACCACAGCGACGTTTTCAGTGAATATTGTTCATTTGTCTCCTTGGAAAAGCTAAAGCTCAATATATTTTTTAAAAAAAACATTAACAATTCAGATTTTGCTGATTTCTATCTGTTTCTGTTTTAAAACACAAGTTTTTGCCTGAAAGTCGAGGTTTTACTCCTCCAAACCAACAACTTCCTTCCTGTTGGTCAGACCTGGATATTTAACAGTTTTCCCAACAGATCTGTGGCTCGCCCAAAATGACTTTCAGTAAATCTGCAGACGGGCAGCTGTGTTTTATCACCGCGTGTCCATTCACGCTTTTATTCAACTCTGTGAAGAAAAAGAAAATGGTTTAAGAGACGTTTCATGGCTGTTTTTAGCTTGGCTGGCCACTAAAATAGCTCCTGTTTGTTCTGAGATACACAAAGAGTCACGAAGACATTTAAAATTCATTAAAGCTACAAATTCTGCAAATTTAAGTCATTAGATGATAGATAAGACGAACAGAAACATGTAAAACACGTAAGGCATGGAGGATAATCAAAGTAAAAAAGGTTCTGCTTTTGATTTCACCCAGAGAAAAGGGACAACTCATCTGCCCTCAGATGTCTGGAAAATATCGTTAGCTTGATCTTTTAAAATCTTCAAAAACTCTGAACTTTTAAAGGAATAAACTCAGAACCAAAGAAAAGAAACCCACATGGTGCAGAACAGAGACTCTTTGTTCTGGTACATGTTAAAAAAACAGGTAAGAATAAATCAGCTCCTGCAGAGAAACTGTTTTTTTATCTGCTAAATTCTCCATCAAACAGTTTGAGAAACTAAATTTATCTGATATTTAGAAAAACTCTTAAATCAGAAAGTCAACGTAAAGTCAGATCAGGTCATATTGCAGAGATGCTGCATGATTATATGATTCAATAGACTAGGGGTGTTCAAAGTGCGGGCCGTGGGCCATTTGTGGTCCTTGGACTGATTTTGTGTGGCCCCCTCACTGTCATCTACAAATGATACAAATTTGGCCCGTAGATGCAGATGGAGACTTTCAATTTGTAATCAGGGTAAAAATTGTTAACAAAATTTTCTTACGTAGGAAAATGTAAAGTACAACACAAATTATTTGTCTTTTAGCGAAAGAAAAAAATACGTTTATCCAGAGACTTTTACTGAAAAGCCGACTTTGCTGCCCAAATCACCAAATGGATAAATATAGCAAACGTTTTGAAAGAAAGTGACCCAAATCCTGTTCTTATTACTCAAAATAAATGTACTCAATTGAACCCAAAAGAACCCTGAAAACTTGATGTATTTCTTTTAACACAGCGAACCCAAGTAGTTTGATAAACAGTAAATTTTTGAGAGTTTCACAAATTTTCTAGAAAAAACAAGGAAATTTGAAATCAGGAATTTTTGACACAAAATTTGGAAATTTCTGATTTTCAAATGTCTGGAAACTCCTGAGATGAAGTGATAATTTATCATAATTCATGGCAAAACATTTATTGAAGTTTTGCCACGTGGGCCAAAATTGTTGACTCAAAATAGTCATGGGTCAAAAAAACAACAACAAAAAGACAACCTAAAATCAAGCAAATAAAGCAGCTTGTTGTTTATTCTAGAGCAAAAACTTGAAAGGGTTTTTTCTGAAGGTGTATTAGGGCCTTTGTAGATGGAGAAAAGGGAATAAATTTCAGCCAAAAAAATTTCCGTTTATTGACGGAAATTTACAACTTAGTGCTACTTTAATTTTGCAGGTTTGCCGTATTAAAAGATGTTCAGTTTTCAGTTTCTTTTGGACTCGATTGAATAAATTTATTTTCAGCAATAAGTACAAGATTTGGGTCACTTCGTTTCAACACGTTTGCTATATTTAAGTTTAAGAACAAATAAAACCGGTTTGGGTGAAGCAAAGTTAAAGCTAAAAAGACGAATAATTTGTGTTGTACTTTACGTTTAAGAAAATTATGTTGGTAACAATTTTGTAAGACTCCATCTGCATCTGCGGGCCAAATTTGTATCATTTTTTAATTGCAGTTGGGGCCACACAAAATCAGTCCAAGGACCACAAATGGCCCCCGGGCCGCACTTTGAACACCCCAGGCGTAGTTGTTTTAAACTGCTTCCAATCCTGTGTTTATACTAATGAGCTGTTTTGATCATAAACTGAAATAACGGGTGAACATGAAAGCAGAGGCAGCAGCCATTTTTCTTCCTTTTTTTTTTTTTTGTCCTAGAAGCCCGCGTCGCCTCTCATCCGTCATGGGCGCCGGCGGCTCGCACCCCGACGTGAGCGATGTCACGAGACGGAGAGCGACGTTGGGGAAACGGCGTCGACACGAGGCGCGTTTGAGGGCGAAGCATCGCTCCGAGGCAGAGGCTGCGCGTGTGAAAGTTACCGTGTTGGAGGAGGAAGAGGAGCGTTTCTCATGTTGCCGGGTCCAGATGTGACACGAAGCGAGACACACGCACACACCGCTGAAGACCCCTTGCTGTTGACACAGGTGGCGTCATTAAGGGCTGACATGATAAATGATGAGGAGGGACGGGAGGTGAAGCACGTTTCGATTCGGAGAGAGAGTCTGAGGAACACGCAGCTGGGGCCGAGAAAGGAGGGAAAATCAGCGCAGATTTGCCAGTCCAAATGTTTTAAAAGAGCAGTTTTACACAAAAACAAATAAATATTACATAAGAATTTGAAGCTGCAGTATGTAGCTTTTAAAAAACTTATATGTAATTTTCCAACAACATATAGGAGCTTGTTTTAAGTAAATGATTCCTCAATGTTGGTGTGAAAGTACTAGGTCCACTTATTATTTTGCAATCAACTGGCACTGCACTGTTACCTAGCAACGCCAGCCAAGCCCAGGCCGTTACCTAGCAACCAAGATCTAGTTCCGCTGGCAGAGTAACACGGGAAAATGTCTTGTTATAACTCAATTAATCTGCCAGTGGAACTAGTATTTTTCTATCAGTATTAATTAATTATTGACTTAAAACAAGTTCCTGCATCTTGCTGAAAAGTTACTTTCAAGTTAGAATACTTGAATTGAGACAAAACTAAGATATTTCCACTGGAAACTAGACCAAAAATACTTGGTAAAATTTTGTTACTAGGATGTAGACCGCATTAAAGCCGCAGTACGTAACTTTTATGAAATTTACAAGTAAATTTTCACAAGATATAGGAGCCTGTTTTAAGTCAGTGATTATTTAATATTAACGAAAAAGTTCTAGCTCTACTGGCAGATTACTTAACTTATAACTAGACATTTTCCCCACACAATAAGTCAAATAATCTGCCAGTGGAACTAGTAATTTTTCATCAATATTAAGGAATTGTTTACTTAAAACAGGGTCTTATACGTTGCTGATAAACTACTTGTTAGTTCTGTCGTATTCCAAGTGTACTGAGATATTTGAACTAGAAACCAGACCAAAAATACTTGGTAAGATTATGTGTTTTTACAGTGCAGACCGCATTAAAGCCACAGTATGTGAGTTTTACAAAACTTACAAGTAACTTTTAAGCAAAATACAGAAGCTTATATTATATTAATAAATTATCAGATCATATATTGTGACTTTATCACTGGATAATAAAAATTTTCATCACCATCCCTTATTCTGATTATAAGAAAATATGTAATATTTTATACTAACCGCATCATATTGTATTCATTCCCACAGTTCTTATGGTTTTTTTGCAGCTGCGTATTCCTTGAAAATGGTCTCAAAGCAACAATATTATTGTTTATCACAATTTACCACGCAACAAATTTTATTGTGACAGGCCTAGATGACGACATTCAATCAGCAATGGCTTTAAAATAATCTCACAAAAAACAGAGACATGTGTTTTTGGTTAAAAACCAACATCAAATGTAGAGTTGGGACCAATACAGTCCCAGTATGATGGGAGAAATGTCCCACTTGGCTATCATTTATAAATAAAATCTTCGCTGTGGTCAGAAGAAAGGGTGGAGCGATGCTGCAAAACACTCATTACCGCCGCCATCTTTAAACGCAGCGGAGCCTGTCGTCCGGACGAGCGTCGCAGCGCTTCAGGCTGCGTTTAGGGGTTTTCATGTCGTAATAACAGGCAGGGAGGTGAGGGCTGAAGCCACAAACTAATGCACAGAAATGCGTGGGGAACGATTGCAACACGACTCACTTCTGGTTCTGGTTCTTAGAAGCCGACCGTAAATCAGGAAGAAACGGTTTTCTGCATCCACAACTACCCAAGCAACTTCCTCCTGCTGCGGTTTTCTTTTTCTGACGGTGAAGCAACACCGCCCTCCGAGCGTTAACTCTGAAAAATCAGCTCAGCACGACCACAATGACTTCATTATGAAGGATCATAAACCAAAGTTGACTGTTTTGTTTGAGTATTTTCATCTCCTCAATGCAAAATAGCAACAAATAAATGAATAAATTACTGTAACATCACCTTCCTTGGTGATTTTTTTTTTGTCTAAAACATCTTTTGGTTGAAAAAAAAGATTTTAAATAAATATTTATAGATTGTAGGTGGAGGCTTTTTTAACCAAATAGGCAGCAAAAGTAAATCTTTTATGCATGCATGTCACAATAAAAGTACTCTAATTTGCTAGTTACACTATATTTTTTTTCTGGACAAATTATTCAAAATCTGGACTTTAAAATGGAAGAATTTCCCTAAAATCCATTAAACTGGACTGAATACACCTGATCCCTTTAAACTGACTCCAAATTTGATTAATTTATATTTATATAAAGTGGTGGACACAATTCAGCAAATGTATTATAACAGCAGAGCTCATTTTTAGCTTAGCACTTTGAAAAGTTTTAATTCAGCTTCTCCTAAATTAAGATTTTCAGATAAATTATAAAACATTAATTTACTTTATTCAACTTCTAGGGTTAAAATCTGAATAAACTGCAAAAATAGATTCTTTAGAAACATTTATTCTCCCTATAACTGAATTAAAATTACGCAGTTGAATCTAAAAGTAGAAAATGGTGGAATAAATATGATTTGTATTAAATTGGAAAATTATTTTGGGTTCGTAATTTAAATATTTTGGATCCAACATTAATTACCTTGAAATAATACTAATTCACTATGAAACTAATTAGATGCTTTGGACCCATTTATACAAGAAATACTTAGTTTAATTCTCAGTATAATGAATTGAATTTGAACTATAATATATTGGATTGAATTAAAATAATTTGGACTGAATTTGACAGTTAAAAGGTTTGAATCTGAATAATTTATTTAGACTTTTTTAATTAGATTTCAGTCAGAATTTGGCTTTATTTGACTAACTAGCTTTAAAAAAGAACAACCTCTTGAATTCAATTGGATTGAAAATTTGGATTTTGAAGCGGTTAAATTTACTAAAACTGTGATCACTTAGGTTGTATATTAGAACTATTTATTTTTTGTTTCAAACATCCAAAACCAAACAAATTTCAGACAGAAACAAGTCAAATCACCAAAATGAACCAGGAATTCGACCAAAACATGGCTCCATATGTAGGTTAGACAGGCATAAATTAACTAGATTAATGTTTTTTCAGGAATCTTTTGATGGTTCCCAGTGGCACCAGTGGGTTTACTGTTCAGAATAATATCCCAGATCAAGAGACAAATCAGAACGAGAGTCACAATGCCACAGAGAGAGAAAGCTGGCGGCTTGAATTTAGAGCCTATTTGTAAGCAGAGCAGCGGCTCCATTTAGCAGCCGGTTACAGTTTGCTGCTCCGGCTGTAATGGATTTTAAATGTGGCGAGAAGAAAAGGCAGCAGCATGGCAGGGGGATTACCTGAGTGAGAACAAGTGCTGTTTTTAACTTGTTAGGAGGTGGAGGACCCATATTGAGGCCAACACACACACACACACACAGTGGAAACACACACTTGTGTCCCAGTTTCGGAGCAGCTTCTGTATGCCACAGCATCCGTCTCTTCTGCAGGTCACCCCTGTTGCCTCCAAGGACAAACAGCCCATTAGCTAAATGAGCCCGAGGTCCCACAAACCTGTCTGTTACTCAGACACAAAGGGACAAAGAAAGGCCGACAAATGCAAACAGAAACAAAAACACCAGGCGGAAAACGGAGCTGGACACTCAGTGTTCAGGAGATGTTAGCATAAATAAATCCTACAGCTTGTTGCTGCTGTAAAAGACTTTTATGACATTATTATTAAGGCTGGACAATAAATCAATAACAATATATATCGCGATAGACATAAATAATACATCTGATAGAAAATTCAATATTCAATAGAGAGAACATTCGTGAACCGCACGGCATTCTGGGAGATGTAGGCAGAGGAAAGGCTTTAGCCGCTCAACCTTTAACGGCTAGCTAACCTCGGTTGGTAGCATCGACTAACTCACTCACTCTTACCTAGCAACAACCTATTGCGTAATGAGCAGTTCCCAGTTCCCCCTGGTTGCCTAGCAACAACCCGTTGAGTAACTGGCGCTGCAGCAGTTTAAGGTTTCCCAGCCGTGCCTCGCAACTGCTTAAAAACAAACAACAGTGTGGAGTGAAAACTGTGGATGAAACAAAAAATGCCAAGCCACCAGTTTGGCAGGATTTCAATAAACTAATCAATATTTATCAATATCGACTGATATGAAACGCCTATATTGTGATATGTCCAGTCCTAATCATTATAAGCGTAAGGATTCTCAAAATTGGTTTGTTTATTCTTCAAATACATTTAATCTCTTATACAAGTTATTTTCTCCTCACTTTTATTGCTACATAAGTTACGTTACGTTGCGGTTTTCAGTTGGTGGTCACCATAGCGACCAGTATGTATCAGGACCACACTGCAAAAACAGAAAATCCTACCAAATATTTTTTGTTCTGGTTTCTAGTGGAAATACATTTGAAACAAGAAAAAATAACTTGCAAGTAAATTTCCAGCAAAATATAGGAGCTTGTTTTAAGTCAGTTAATATTTTTTGGTGTCTGGAAAATGAGCCGTTTTAAAAACTTTCCAAGTGTAACGTCGCAACCCCAGTCAAGCAGAGCCTGTTGCTTAGCAACCCAAGCAGAGCTCCAGCACCTTTGGTCAGCTGGTTTTACAGCTGCGCTGTACAATGGCTGCTGGGAGAGACGAATGTTTTGTTTTTGAATTACCATCCAGAAACCACTTGCTGCATTCTTGTTCATTGTGAAGGAGGCTCTATTAACGCTTTTCAAAGATGTACAGTTATATAATTGTATAATCTGGTTGAAGAAATTTTCACGTGTGAGTGTAAATGTTGAGTCGGGTTTTGTGGCCAGCAGCAGCTTATTTGGGTTTAAAGGGACAGATGCCCTAAAACAGCTCATTCTGAACTGAGCAGACTAAAATCTCGTTATCCGAGAATGAGTTTGTGCAAAAAAAAAAAAAAAGTAATGACCTGTTCAGGGAAGCCTAATAGGTCACCTTTATACGTTATCAGTATGTCTCTAATTCAGGGATCAAGTATCCAAACAGTCGTTGATCAAAGCTACTAATAAGCCCTGCGTTTGAACGCCTCCTTACAAATCTGCATTTACAGAACTGCAACCCAGACTTTCTAATGTCATCCTGACCTCCATCAGTCCAAACGGCGCTCTGCAGAAATTTGTTTTCAGTTCACAGAACAGTGAAGCATAATGAGCCGCGACTCCCAAAATAGCCACATAGGAACAGACGAGGACCTGCCTATCTGTTTATCACAGCAATCTGCAACCTGCGTTCGCAGGGGATTGTTATTTCTGTGAGACACATGAACGCTTGTTGCTCTCCGGGGAGCTAACATTAGAAAAATGAGGAGGACTCTCATGCAAGCTCCGTTTTCATCTGATTTATGTCCAGCCTCCCCCTTGGAGTGAAAAAATGAAGTGGCCACAGGAGATTCTCCGTTAGCGGAGGCTCAAATAAAGCCAGGAGGGAGGAGAAAATACAAATGTAGGACAGAGGGATCGGGGTTCCTCCCAGCGCTGGAAGTGTTTATGTAGGTCTATCCTGATGCGTCCTGCTCCACCGGGACGTCGACTGTTTAGCTGGCGGTACAGAGGTCAGTGCACCAGAGGCTCCGGTCTGACCGAGGACGTCAAACAGAAGGATATTTATAAACCACGCTTTCTCACAATGGTAAAAACAGAACCAGAAGTTCCCCATTTCAAACTTCTGGTTCGACTGGAACCAGAAGTACCAGTCGAACTGGTATCGACTTCGCAGCGTTAGAGATCATTAATGTCTAATTGTCTTCAAAAAGTCTCCCTTAGCTTGATAAAATAGAGTTAATAATCAGTTTAAACCAACAGTTTTCTGCCCAGCAGATGGAGACACACCAATTCATTCATTCATTCATTTCAAAATTCGCCTGATAATTGGATGGAGACTGAGGGTTAAAGGTGAGCCATTCAAACCAAAAAACACTGTAATAATGTTTAATACAAGTTAAAGCATGGTGGTCTTCGATACAAGAGGCACTGCTGGATTAAATCTTCAACTTCCTGTCAATCTGACATCTGGGCGAAACGTGAACACTGGTTGACGTTTCAGCAGTTCACTGATCACGAACGTGGATCAAAATATTGGAAAAAGCAGCCATTTCCCTAAGTCTAGACCTCAACATTGGTGAAAATGTGATTATTATGTTGAAATACTGGATCTGTACCAGGAAAACATCAAGATTTATGCCAGAAGCTTGGAAATGACAAACAAAACATCTGAGATTGAGGTACGACTTGCCAAGTGACACTTAACCCAATATTTGAGTCTGTTTGTATATGTTTATGATAAACAATAGTGAATAAATTACATAGAGAGGGAAAGGGTCTTGTTTCTGTTGGGGGATTTAATCTAGATGCGAACAAAAGCAATATTTTGAGCTGCTTTTATCCGTCATGAGAATGTTTTCATTACAATCACGGCTTGGATGGTACGCTATAATCTGAGCTGTCATTGGCATAAAGCTGTGAATAGTAAATAATGCAGTGTGAACGAAAGCTTGGGCGAACAATAAAGCAAAGGGAACCAATGTTTTACAGATGAAGCTATTATTGATGTGTATCTGATGTCAGTAGAAATACATCTGGGACCTAATATTGAAAAATTAGAGCATCTTACTGAAAGATATTCACAGAAATCACTGAAATCGAAACTTTGAGACACCAATAGGGGTATTTCTGTTCCAAATGGCCTTTTTTCTGCTGTATTTCCTAATGTATCTAAATATACATGTTAGAAATTACAACTAAAACTCTTCAAATTCACAAGAAAGGAAATGTTTCATGTTAATCGTCTTCTGCTGCCTTTAGGAGAGATTTCTACCAAACAGTCAACCATTTTTAGGATATTTATCTACATGATAGGAATCCAAAGGTGGCATAATAAAAACTAAGCTACCTGTCTTGAAGACCTCGTATCGAACCGAGAATCCCGCTCCGTGGGTTTCATAGTCGGAGACGAACTTTATGAGGAGCTGGTCGCCGCTGGAGATGATCGGCGACGGCGCAATTTTCCCGCAAAACTTCCCCACCATGGACGAAGCCTCGTCTACGCCGCCGTTGTAGACTTCCAGATAGTCATACCTTTAGGAGGGAAAAAAGATATTTAAATTAAAATATAGACATGATACGAAACATTTCACACCTCCAGAAAAACACAGACGTGGAAAAATACTGATCAGGTTTTCAAAATATGTTGAAGACACAAAAAATCTTAAAACGCTTTTTGTGTACATTGAAGTCTTTAATGTAGAGCTGGACGAAATGACTGAAAAATATATCATAGTAAAAGGATTTCATATCAGTCAGTATTGATAACTACTCATTCGTTAGTTTTTTTGTTTTAAATAACTGAAATAATTCTTGTTTTATCCACAGTTTTCACTTCACGCCATTGTTTTTTTAAGCAGCTTTGAGGCATGGTGGGAAAACACAAAACTGCTGCACCGGAACTTTCTCAACAAGTCGTTGCTAGGTGACCAGAAGTTACTCAGCAGGCCGTTGCTAGGTAACCAGAGACCGAGTGAGTGAGTTAATGCCACCAGCTTAGCTTAAAAGCTGTGAGAGGTTGAGCGGCTAGTGTCTGTCATGAAACGTACCGGTATTTATTTATTGTCCAGCTCTGCATCAGTGATAAAAAAAGAAAACAATTCATTTTGATAATTCCATTGTAAAATAAAAACTTAAAACTATCATTAAGCAAAGTAGTTTCTTTTATATATACACCCCGTTCACAGATAAAACAAAAACAATTGGTTGTGTCTGTGTGTGTGGATGTCTCTGCTCCACACACACCATTGGGAAAATATCAGCTCTTGCTCAAGTGAGTAAATGAAAAGCATATTAGAAAGATAACAGTATAAACAGAGTTGGAGGGCATGAGAGAGAGAACACGAAGTTCCTCTTTCTCACAGCGAGGAAAGAAGAACAAGGCAGCGATATCAGAAATGTGAAGAAAATTATTCCCACCATGAAGTTTTATCTGCCTTTGCTGTCTGTGAGTGGACCTACTACCACCCTTACCAACAATGTTGTTTCTTTTTCAGCATGTGTCTCACGTTTAAAGGAAATTCTCCGCAATACCTGGAGATAAGCTAATATTACCGCCTTGTTTGTTGTCGTTTGCTCACATCTTTCAGCCAAAATGTGTTTTTACAAGATTTAAATCACCAAAAATACGATTTTAAAACCTCAAATAAATGTCAAAATATATATCCCAAAAGTAAATACTAGAAAAATGCAGTGATTGTATGTTTGGTAGCCATAGACTTTGAAAGATGTTTCTTAAGATAAAAAGTTAAAAGTATCCTCAAGTTTCTTGATCTCTGACAAATTTCCAATAAAAATTCATTAAAGCAGTATCAGTTTTCAGCTCAAGTGGAAAACTTTCACTAAAGGCTAACCGCTATCATGCTAAAAGCTAACACCAGTCAAGCTAACAGCTGGTTCTTAGTAAACAAGTAATCAGTGTAACCAGGTAACCTCTACTCAAAGTCAAGGTAACTGCCAATTACAGTAAGAAGCAAGAAGAGTGAAGCTAACAGCTAATCAGATCTAAAGAAAAAAACATCTATTGAATTTCAAGCTAACAGCTGATCAAAATTAAAACGACAGCTAATCACAATAAAGCTAAAAACTAATTCAACAATTAATGTCACACTCAGCTTTTCAGCATAAAGTTAGCAGTTATTCAATTTCAAGGTAGGCCCATCTTACTTAACTAAAAGCTAAACCAGGCTAGTTAGCAGTTAACTAACAATTAATCATAGTCAGTCTAGCTTTTCATCAAGCAAATCTCTAGATAGGAAACATACTAACAGCTACCCAGTCAAGCTAACAGCTAATCAGTATCGAGGTAACAGTTTATCATTGTTAAGCTAACCACTGCTTGGAGTGACAATAACAGCCAATTGTAGGTCAGCCAACAGTTATTGTTTGTAGCTGAAGAACAACAAACATCAGAAGTTGTGTCGTTCCCTCTGGTACCTGTAGCACAGATTAGATGCATTTTGCTAAAACAGAGGGAAGCTAAAACCTAATTCTAGCCAAGCTAATCAGAATTGAGCTAAAAGTCCATCAAGGTCAAGCAAAGAGCTTATCATACTTAGCTAATTAGAGTCATGCTAACAGCCATAATTAAAATAATTGTAAATGACAGTCAAGCTAACAGGTAGACATAATATAGTTCATAGCTAATAATCCCAAAGCTAATGGCTAATTAGTGTCAAGCAGAAAAGGAAAACACATTAGGAGCAACGTGATGTCCAGTGGCATCTGTAACCCAGACTGGCTCCATTACGCTGTAGTGGGAGCGATAACTGGATTCCAGATGACCAGATAATGTTATCAAAAGCATTAACACTGCTAAAATACAACTGAGACGGAGACAAAAAGTCAAGATCACCATTGATCAACATTAAGCTATAAATCCATAATGTAACAACAGACCAGAAAATATCCAGCAAACACACTCTGACGTTTTACCTGCAGAGTACTGAATGAATTATGCATTTCCATCAGTTTAAATCATAACCTCTATCTAAAGTCAAATACAATTCCTCCAAGATCGGAGAATGCAGTGCAGTAAAACAAAAATGTTGACCTTTTAAAATATTCAAAGCCAGAAAAACTGTCAGAATGATTTCCTTCAACATCAATTATACAAACATATTAACGGACAACAGACATAGTAACAAGGTTTACTGGTTTTTGAACTCCATGTTACAATAGAGCAACAAATTGTAAACAATAATAAAGGTGAAATTCTTCAAAATGGTACAAAATAAACCAAGAGTTCACTGACTTATTAAAAAAAAAAATCAGAAATGAAAGCTGAAACGTGTAACAGCAGAAGCTGCTTCAGAACGAAAACTTCACACTTTGCTGAGAATCCCCAGCAGCTTTGGGATCACCCTTTTAAGACCATGTTTGACCTTTAACCTCTTCGACAAGAACCAGGGTAGAATATCAAAATATTTCCTTAGCTTGAAGGTCTCAGGCTCTCGGGTAAAAATCTGGAGAATTAAAGGAATGTGTGACTAATGAGGCCAATTTATGAGGAAACACCAAATCTGGGACCAGTCAGTAGCTAATTTATTATATTTATGTCACACAAAAACTTGAGCCACTCTCAGAAAAAAAAAAAATTCTTCATTTCATACCAAAATGGTGTGAAAAGAGCGAGTATTTTGTTTCCAACTCCATTAGAAAAAATGTAGCTATTTATGGTAAAAAAAAACGTGCCATGAGTCTAAATGTGTCACTCTTCAGAACAGTGCATGTATACTGGGATCAAAGCTGTTACTTTTGCTGTGATGTCACAGTTTGTTTTTATTTATCCATTTTTATCCAACTCACCATCTGAGAAGTAGATTTTTAATGCTCTAAAAGTAAGTAATTCTGTCAGCTTCGCTTTCAGTTTCTAGCATTGTGCATTCTGAGGTGAGTAAAACGTCTACGTCAGTGTTTTTCAAGGTGTTGGAGGGGAAAAAAAATGTATCCCATAAGTGTTTTAATCTTAAATTTTTCATTATAGTTTTAGTTTTCTGTTATTAAATCTTTTTTGTGTAACTTCTGGGATCCTCATGCAGGAAACTGGAAACTTTCTGACAAGAAAAAGACCAAAGGAACAAAACACTGTTTAATATAATTTGGTTAATATAAAATATTTTATGTATTCTTATAATCAAAAGGGGGAATTGTGCTGAAAAATAGTATTATCTGGTACTAAAGTCATAATATGTGCTCTGATAATAAACTTTTCTGCCACAGAACTCATGACCATCTAAAATCAGGTGGAATGATGCAGCATTTGTCCTGCATGGATGTAATAATTATTAACTAGCAAATACAAGACTTCATAATTAATTGTTCATGTTTCTGTTATTCATTTATTTTGTCTTCCAGGTTCAGTGTTCAATGTTCATTAGAATTTAAAGTTTATTCATTTTTAAGAATGTGTTCTTATGCCATTGTTACCAGTATCCTGCTTTAAAATAGTCTCAAAACAATATTATTGTTTATCGCAATAACGTCTGGGACAATTTATCGCCCAGTAAAATCTGTTATTGGTGATAATAATGCAAGAACACATTCTCAAAGATCAATAAATTTTAAATCCACTGGACCTGAAAGACATTCAAAGTTCAAATATTCAATATTCAAAGTACATAAAATTAATTATGACGTCTCAGTTGAGACCAAACTGAAGACTTTTGTCGTCCAGTTTTTGGCAGAAAGTTATTGAGAAATTTAGTTTGTTTAAAATTATCACGTGACTAATTGATTCATAGCTGCAAATTATTTATTTTTGAGTAAAGTATCAAACTGAGTTTAGTTTAAAGTGTCTGTTAAGCAGCTCAGGGCATAAACATGTAAAAATGGGTAAACTTGTGCCGCAGGAGAAAGAAATCGGCTCATTTTCTGCTTCTGCGTTTGGTTCCTGTTGTGTCTGATTTAAACAGAAACGTATTCACTAACTCAGCTGCAAAGCGTTAGCGTCGACGGCCATGTTTAGGTGATTTCATTCATAGCTTCCAGACTTCTCATCCCTCTCCTCCAGCGCCTCGTAAAGTATGGCCGGTAAGGAGGGAGAGGCGTGATCAGCTGCATGCAGATGGCTGCACTCACTCAGTCAGGCGGTGTTTACACAGACAGGCCGTTTAATGAAGTGGCTCTGTCTCTTCACTCTCTAGTTAAGGAGAGGCTTTCAGTCCGCAGCCCCTCACATCTCCCCATTAACCACAGAGGCTGTTCGTGCCCTGCAAAGGCAGCTGTCGGTAGAAAATGCCTTGCTCAAGGGGGGAACAGTCATCCTTCCATCTGGAGGCTCAGGGCAGATGCTTAAATTAACATTTTATGCTATTTACTAGCCTCTCTTCCTCACAGTGAGCAACAGGCGCAATTTGGACGTCAGAAAGTTGTCATGAATGCCGCCAACACTAGAAAATATTTAAAATTCAATAATTAAGTAGAAATTTTGTTTAAGCTCTAGGTAGTATAACCAATTTTAGCTCTGATAGAGAAGTTTACCCTACAACAACTCAATGTAACCAGTAGCTAATTGGTTAAGCTAACTGCTAATCATATTCAAGTTAGCTGCTGAGTCAAGCTACCAACTGATCACATTCAATTATAATTCAAAAATACTTTATTGATACCAAAGGGAAATCAAAGCTAGTTAAAAGAAAATATTCAGGCTTGTAACTAATCAGAGGAAAACTAACTAGCTTAGATTTAAGCTAAAAGCCAGGCACTTAAGCTAAACCCAAACTAGAGACAAGCTAACAGCTAATTACACTCAAGCTAAGACCTACTCAGACTCAAGCAAACAGTTAAAACACTCAAGCTAACTCCTAATTACAGACAAACTAATAGCTAATTAAACAGCTATTAATTAACAGTTAGCTAATAACAGCTAACAGTTAGCTGTTATTAGCTGTTAGCTTATACAGCAAATAACAGTATAAGTCAAGCTAACAGCAAATAACAGAGAAGCTAACAGCTATTTACACTCAAGCTGACCAACAATTAGCGACAAGCTGACAACATAGGCTCAAGAAAACATCTAAACACTAAGCTAACTCCTAATTACAGACAAGCTAGCAGCTAATTGGTCTCAAGCAAACGTCTAAACAATCAAGCTAATCTGTAAGTAGAGACAAACTGATCAATCAAGTTTATTTGTGTAGCACATTTCTGCAACAAGGCAGTTAAAGTGCTTAACCACTAATTAGAGACAAGCTAAAAGCTAATTAGACTCAATCTAAGATACATTCCAACTCAAGCTAACAGCTGAACTGTTAAGATAATCCCTAATTAGACACAAATTAACAGCTAACATATACTCATACTCAAGCTAACCCCTAATTAAATACAGGCTAACAGCTAATTAGACTCAAGCTAGCAGTTAAACAGGTAAGTTAACCTCTAGTTAGACTAAAGCTACCAGCTAATCTGAGTCTAGCTAACAACTAATCATACGAGAGATAACCATTAATCATTTTCCACCAGTTAATTACTTGTACTCAAACTACCAACTGAAGCTAACAATGGGCTGAATCGTTCAACCCAGATTCAGTTTAACTCCTGGATAACTCAGTAACTGGACGTCGCTCTGAGAAAAACAGGAGTTTCAGAGAGTTAAAAAGACTTAATAATGAAAACAATCAGACTAATTTTATTTGAAAGCTTTAGTTTTTACAGCTAAATCTATCCTGAATTTGTGAATTCATCAGATTTATTTTATGTGCTTATTCCTCCTTTTTACCGGATTACTGCCTCAGTTTCTGTCCCATCAGAAGACTTTGCTTTCTATTTGTGTGGCTTCTTAATTTCCTCCAGCAAGTTAATAAACTTCATCTTCTTGTTTGCTTTTGGTTTTCCCATCTTTAGCAATTCACCACAAAACTCCAAAAACATCAATTATAATTTTTTCAAACTATGAAAAGTAGGGAGACTGATGAATTATGCTCCAAGAAAGTATAAAATTACCAAAAATAAAAACAGAAAGATTTCAGGTTAGTCAGGGTAAAAGCGAATTATCCCTGGGAGTAGTGAGTAAACTGCCACTGAACGCAGCGATGATTCTTATTGTTAAACTTAACGCACCCCACTTTAAATAGATCCGACCCAAATGGAAGCAGGGAGTTTCTTTCCTTCCCACCTCCTTCCCACTTCAGAGTCGCGGGCTGTAAGCGAACACCCTGATCTGCTCGTATATTACAGCTCATTAACATGCCACGCCGAGCTGCGACGCGATCCCCTGCGGCCGGCTTCTTACGGCACATCTGGAAGGCATCGCAGAGGAATTTACGGGCCGGGTTCGGAGACGTTTGCCTCCCGCAGAGCGAAGCCGGAGCTGGAAGTGATTCACGGAGTCTGCAGGACGGCGGTGAAACAACGGCCCAATTTTTTTAATCAGTCTGTTTCTTAATGTCTTTAAAAACACAGCCGACGCTCATCCTTCCTCGTCTTACCAAAAGCTTCAGCAGGACTGAGATTCTGGTGAGAAAAGTCGGAACAAACAGAGACGGCGGTTCTGAAAATTCCTGGCCAGAGCCGGCCAGAGACTTTTTGGGGCCCTACGCAGATTTCAATTTGGGACCCCCAAACCACATAATAATTCAGTTTTTGCTTTTTTCACACAATGAAAATTTTTCAACTCCAAATTTTGATTCTCCCACAAAATAATTTTTATTTCCAAAAAAATTTGTCATTTTGCCACAAAATTTTGACTTTTTTCCACCAGATTTTAACTTTATTTCCACAGAATTCTAATTTTTCGCTACGGACAAGTTGGAAAACGGGCTTTGCGTTTCAAGATGGCTGCTCCTGGCACTAACAGTGGAAAGGTGTGGTGGAAACATGTTTAAGTTAGTTTTTAATTGCTCTTAAATTTAATGCCTGTAGCCTTAAACTCATAAAATTTAAAGTGGTGTTTGCTTATGGAAAGGAGAGCTTAAAATTATGTTTATAAAAACTTTTGCAAAAATTGTCGCGACTCCTTTCGCCGGAAAATAAATAGTTTGACAAGCTACAGCGATAAACAACAATATTGTTGTTTTGAGACGATTTTTAAGTTATATAATAGTATCATAATGCAAGAGCACATTCTGCAAGATCAGTAAACTTTTAATTTTAATTTATCACTGGAACTGGATTTTAAATATCCAAAACAAAAACAACAAATAAAATAAATTATAAAGTCTCTGTTGATAAAATCATTCTTAAAAAAAACGCCAGACTGAAAACTTTCGTCATCCAGTTTTTGGAGGAAAAAGCAAAACAATGCAAATAATTGAGCTTGTTTTAATTTGTCGTAGCGCTGTAACGACGTTATCCGTGACCGCCTGTGGGAGTCAGAAGGTAGACGAACCTTTTGACTCGGCTCTTTCTTCCCTTCTCAATATTTACCCAGAACATCTGCCTTCAGAAACGCTGAGCGATCTGAAACAGCTGAGAAATGTGGCAATTCATAAAACCCACCAACGAGAAAGTCTGAGGTCCGTTTGATGCGTGCATTCCTTCGCCGCGGTTTTTCGGTCACATCCTGGCGACTTAAATTAGCGCTCAGAACTTCAAGAGGCCTCAATCTAAATGAAGCCCTTTGCACAAACACTCACAGACAAGCAGATTTCATGTTTTTATCTCTGACTCAGTCCGACTCTCTAACCTGAACCCACTTTAGCCCACTTTCATCTCAGAGCAAGCGAAGCCGCCACCATGCGACAGAGGAGCAGCTTTTCTTCAGCACACATTTACACAGAAGGCCGCAGCGTTTAGCCTCTGTAAAACACGAGGAGTTTCTGTCAGATAAACGCAGACCGGTCATCTTCAGAGCGCTGCAGATGGCGCGTTTATGTGTGCTGGTCGTACTTAAGAGTTGGAAATACCCTGCTTTTACACTCATTTCACACTTCCCCTGTTTTCGACCTAAAATAGCCTCTTGCTAAATGACTCACACGGCTGAGTAATTCATATTCTCTCGCAGATAAACGCTGTTTTAGTTGTTTCTCTGCTCGTGCGATGAAGTACTTCTTCGCAGATTCTGTGAAAGCTGACAAAAATGCATCCAAAACGTTTCTGTTGTGTTAGCATACATGTGAAAACCCACTGATTTTGGTGAATTCGGAAGACTTGGTGGAAATTTCAGGAGTTTACCTATCACAATGAAAGATTAACCTTCAAGTAAAAGGGATAAAAACCACATTTAATGTAGTTTAGAAGAACAAGAGTGTGTATTTTTGTCTAGTTTCTAGAGAACATATATCCTTATATTTGAATTAAGACTAAATTAATTTACAAGTAGCTTATTAGCAAGCTACAGGAGCTTATTTTAGGTAAACAATTAACTAATATTGATGAAAAGTTGTAGTTCCAATGGCAGATTACTTCACTTTTAAGAAAAATGTCTTTTAAGTAAAATAATCTACTTTTTTCATTAATATTAAGAACTTATTGACCTGAAACACGCTCCTATATGCTAAACTCGACAAAAATACTTGGTAAGATATTTTGTTTTTGCAGTAAAGCAAGTCAGTTGGCAAGTTTAAAAAAATCAACTAAAAAAATAAAAATTTGTACAACTGGACTCCAGAGGTGACCAGAGCCGACCACAAATAGCTAAAATCTAAATTAGAAACAAAAACACTCATTATTTTAACAGTTAAAGCGCGTGATGGAAACCGCTTTTGGACAACCCCAGAAGATACAAACGTACTTATTTTTGCTTTTGGAGGTTCAACCAATCAACTCTAAAGAAAAAAAAGAACGGCGCTCCAGGATTGGCTGCTTTGCTAACGTTAGCCGGTGGCAGGTCAAGTAGCTTCTCACGCTGGATTTTCTTTTGGGGTACACAGATAAATTGGGCCCGATTTCCTTAATTGTTGGCGATCGGATGAAACTCGCATGAAAAACTGATCTGCTTTAGCTAAGGTCTAAAATCAGATTATGTCGTCGTTTGCTCTGCCGTGAGAGACTTTTGACCGACAAACCCGCCCACCACGCCGCGTCTCCAACCAACTTACTGCTGCTAAACAAAAAAAAAAAAAAAGAATGTCTGACAAAATCGAAATCTTAAAGATCGGTGGTCGACCAGGAAACTGCAGTCGGTGAAACACTAATGGGAATATTTCAGATTCGCTCTAACTACAACTGTCCAATGTGTTATATGATTTGTGTGAATGTGATTTTATAGTTTAATCCTGAGCTCTCTGGGGTTGTTTCACTTATTTTGTGGTTATAAAACAACTTTACAACAAATAAAATTCAGAACCAAGAATGCTTGGCATTAAAATACACCATCTGATTTTAGATTTATGCCAAATTTCCTTTCTCTTGCTTAAAGCAAAAACCTGGTGTAGACTTCTATGAAACTAAGAAATAAAGAATATATATCATAACAGAAAAAATTCCCAACCTTTAAATGCAAAAACAGCTTCAGGAATCTAAATTTTTTTGTTAGATATGCAAGAATAGAAGAACAGAGAGCCACAAAGTGCTGCTTCAAGCACAATCATGCAGCTCAGAGGATGTGGAAAAGTAAAAATAAAAGGAGCAATTCATGCCGGTTTTCACCAAAATATTAGCTAATTCTTCCTTTTTAAATTATGCTAGTTACACTAAAAAAAACAATTATTTCTGTCACTAAAGTGATCATATTCACAGTGGAAAGTAATTTTCTAATAGCTCATGGCTTAAAAAAACGCCACATGATACTCTGGAGTTAAAGCTGCAAGAACAAAACATTTTCCTTCAAAGAAAGCCGCAGGAATCGCACACAACCAGCTACAAACAAATAAACCAGGCCAAGCAGCAGGAACGAACTCATCCTTCACCTTCGGGCCGAGACAGAGCAATCCTGCCGGGAAATTAAAACCGCGGCAAAAAAACCCCCAGAAACTTGTTTCCATTTGAGGAGTCTTAATCCCTAAGACAGACGAGGAAAACGGGAAAACGCCGCTTCCACCCGCTGCTTTCCTAGATGGTTCAGGGAGCTTGAAGGCTGAAATGAGATTTTATGGAGTTAGAAGTGGAATATTATGCTTCCTCTAGCAGGGCAGGATCTATGGGCTATACAGAACATGTTAATCGCATTTCAACACAAGATTTACAAATCAGTAGATTATCCACTGATTTAAATTTAAAATATACATTTAAAATTAATATTTAAACCAAAAAATGTTGGGGTCCAAATATAAAACCAAGTGGAACTCCTGAAATTAAAAGTCTGAATATCACACAAAATCTAGTTCCAGTTATAATAACGGTAAGGAGAGGTCTAAAGAACATGTCCATTGCATATTTTTCACAAAAGCATTCTTAGTTAATTAGATTTTAGTCTGATCAGTTCTGGGTTTTTCTTATGTTTTAGGGCCTCCGTCACTTTAAATCCCAGCAATCTGCTGCTGGCCACGCCCCCAACTCAACATTTACACTCACACATGAAAATGTCTGTAAGCAGATGCACAACTATACATCTGTACATCTTTCACAAGCATTAGTAGGGCCTCCTGCACAATCAACAAGAACGCAGCAGCTGGTTTCTGGATGGCAAGTCAACGTCAAAACACACATCTTTTCCAGCAGCCATTGTACAGCGGATACAGCGTTAAAACCAGATGACCAAACGCGTTGGAGCTCTGCTTTGGTTGCTAGGTAACGGGGTTTGACTTGGCTGGGGTTGCTATAGTGCCTGCCCGTTGAAAGTGACTTAATTGGGACGTTTTAGAAATAGTTCACTTTCCAGACACCAAAAATATTAGCTTATTGCCTTAAAAAAAGGGCTGAGTGTGTTTTTATTTATCTGATTTTAGAAACAGAAGAAACCCAAGAGGAAACACAAAAACAAGAAAAATATGAATTTTACATAATAGGTCCCCCTTAAATCACTGGCAGTTTATTTACAACTTGAACTGGTAAAACCAGTGGAGCTCAGCTTGGGTTGCTAGGTAACGGGGCTGAGCTTAGCTGGGGTTGCTAGGCAACTGTACAGTGCCCGTCGAATAAGTTTTTGAAATGGCTCATTTTCCAGACACTAAAAATTTAGTGTCTTTATTTAGTGCTTGGACTGTTTTTAGAAGCAGCTGAGATTCTAATGAAAATACAAAAACATGCAAAAATGTGAATTTTGCTTTAAAAGCAGAAAGTAGTGGAAAACTTTGTTGGCTTACGACCGATGGTTTTCTTCTTGCTGTCCAGAAAAATGGCCGACAATCTAATCACTTTAATCGAAAGTGCCACATCCCGACTCAGGCTGGGTAACCCAACGCCTGGGAAAACACAGAGAGCTGTCTGAATCCGGAGCAAAGCACAGACCTCTCAGGCAGCACCTGAGAGGTTTGGGAGGAAAACGGCGCTTTGTCAACAGACACTCAATCCACACCTCTCTTAAGTGAGCTAAGGCCAAAGCAATAAACACGACGTCACTTCCAATACGCTGTGACACGCGCGAGTCTCCGACAATATTCACAGGCAGGCTTAAATGCAGGACACTTCCTCCCTGAAAACATTTGTTTTTAATTATCCCACTGTGTTCAGGAGCAAACTCTGAAACTCCAGCAGGGAGAAACGCTGACAGACGGACAGAGAGGAGGGTTTGGAGAAACATGAGAAAAACTTAACCGCCCGCTGGTGTTTGGACTTAATGACGAACATTTGAAAAATAAACCTAGTTATATGGAAATGAGCCCGTTTGAGGAATTAGATTTTCAATCATACAGACATAAACACTCAAATTATTCTTGTTTTCTTTAAGGAATCCCACTTCTGGAGCTCCAAGCTAACAATTTACCATCATAATTGACACGCTGGGAACAGATTTTACAGGAATGGCGTGTGATTGATTTAGGGTTATGAAGCCTATATTCTCATGAGGAACAAAAGATATCTCCCTTATGGTAAAATCTGTTAACACCAACACAGCATTTCTCAAAATGAAGGCGTTCATTTGCAGCTCAGATGTTCTCCGTAGGGATGGCGTTTCAGCAGAGCGACGACTTTCTGTTATTTGTCATCCTTATGTGAACCATAAAAAGCGCCAGAACAAATTTCCGTCCAGTTTCTGCCTTCAGCACTCATGAAGATGAATGTTTTCATTTCCTCAAAGCCTGATGAGTTCAAGTAATTCAGTAGCCTGATTCATTATTAACTGAAAAGTTGGAATAATAAAGTTTCAATGACATGAAATACTTTAGAGTAATGGTAGCTATAGCCCAAGAATTTATGAATCTGATATAAATCAACTCCAACTTTCGTCTTCATCTTATATGGGTTCAATGGGACAACTGGTCCAAGTAGAAAACCCAAACATTCCTCCACCCAGCAAAGATCTCCATCTATGCAGACTCCAAGGCCTTTCCAGTCTTTGTCTAGTTCCCATTGCAGGGTTTCCCCCAGTGCATTATAAGCCTGGCGGGCCGCCAGGCTTTACTTGGTTCCCTACCAGGCTAAACATTACTTATTTATTTAAGTCTTTTTAAAATGTTTGAATTTTTTAAGACCTCATAGTTGGTGTCCAGGTATTAATCTTCCAATCTTTCAATAACACATAATTATTAAGTGATATTTTCAAATTTCCTGTCAACTTTAAACAACGGGACGCTGGCTGAATGACTGGCCTGGCATCCAACCACCGGGCTTAGCGAGTTTTCTGGGGGAAACCTTGCATTGTGGGTTCAGAGTTCAGAGATTCCCAAACCAGGAAGCATCAACAACTACCTGAGATCCGGGACTGATGACAAAGGGAATCTTTGGTAGAGCCAGACCTGATCTTCCATCCCAAAGCAAGGTCAGGTCTGGCTTTGGGATGGAGGAACTAGATATCCCTTAAATCAACTCGGATTGGCAAGGTTGTTTCTCCCAGCTGCATGTTACCACACGGATACTGAAGTCACCAGATGGCAGTCCTGCCATGAACCTCCAGAGAGTTGTTTCCACACCTGTAGATTTGGTTTGATGGGGACCAAAATAACAACAATTGTTACATTTTCTGCTGCTTTCGTTCTCTTTCAAATTTCACTGTGTCAAACAAACCAAAACCTTTGAAAACTCCGTTCTCCTCCTCGCCTGTGGGGGCGCTGCACCAAGAACCATTGAAGGAAATGACACAAAAACCTCCAAAGAAGAAACTGGGTGCAACTTCCCTCTTCATGAAATGGCTTCAGATTTCAGTGATTGCAGGATTTCTCTTTTGTCTTTGGTAAAAGACATTTCTCATGCTAGCGCTTCATTAACGCGTTTGTTTTGGTTGTATTTACCCAGAATGCCCTGCGCTGTGGTCCACTTCCTGCTTTTGGATCGGTCTCCGGCATTCACATGTGTATTCCAACAGCACCAGAGTTCACTTCAACCAAACCGAGACCTTTGTTTTTAGGCGGACCAGAGTTCAGTTTTTTGGTTAAATTACGCATTCACATCTCCCCAAACGAACAAGAGTTCAACTAAAGCTGGATAATATCAGCTGCTTCAGAATCACTTATAGATCAAACCAACAAAGATACAAACACATTTTCCCATTTTAAAGTGACATAATCTGCCAATAAAGTAATTTTCTACCAATGAAAATACAATATTTACTTAAGAAAAGTGCCTATATCTTGTTGAAAAGTTATTTGAAAGTTTTGTCCTAATTCTAGGATATTTGCACTAGAAACTAAACAGAAACATTTGATTTTGTGTTTTATGCAGTGAACATGCAAATCTTGTACATTTTTTTACAGAATTGTAAAGATCTATAAGAGGTGCTAAAATCCCAAGTTCAGATTTCCGTGATTAGTTGAAACTGTTAATGGTTTTTCTATTCTAAAGAGGGCTGGGATGTCTCTTTCCTTCAGCCAAAATGGGCTCTTTGTGTATGAAAATAATTTTTCTGGTGCTTTCTGCAACACCTTTTGGTGTGTTTTGGGTTGTTATGGGTTTTTCCCAACTCTGTGGGAGTAGCAACAAACCAAAACTCAAAGCTGGAGCTGAAAACAAATGGAAAAGAAATGTACAGGTTTAAGTATGTTTCAGTGCTTCTCCATTGGCATCCCTTAACGGAAGCCCAAAGTGTTGGGTTGACCTCAAGGACGTGGGTCACCAGACTGAGTATATTCCAGCATCGATGCTTTTAATTTCTGTTTATGCCTCCCACATGTTTATCCGTCTCATCTTTCCACTGGATCCATGTGAATAATATTCGGTTTCTACAGCTGGAGGTCAGTCGGTGGCCTGTCTTACCCAGACAGACGTTCTTTCACAAGCCCAGCCACAGAAAGGCTTTATTGTCCGTCTCTGGCTACTGAACAACCGCCGCTCCGCTCCACTGAGGGAAGAGCTTCCTGTCACGCATGTAAGGAAGGACAGAGCCTCCCAGGCCGCTCATCCTCCCACAAGGAGGTCGGGACGCAGCTTAACCTGCGGACTGACCTCCGACCCCTCGGTATCCTGACAGTGACCTCATGTTAGGCTGCCATCTTGTTTCCATGGAGAATTTGAATGGGAGTTGGATCAAACCGAGTGAAGTTCGGTCACGGTCTTCTGAGATCAGATGTAGGTTGTTAAATATCATAAAAGAAGATTTTATATTGAGGTCATCAGAACAGGAAATAGATTTTTACCACAAAATCAAAAGAAATTTGGTTTTCTTTTTGAACAAGTGTGCATAAAACTGACATAACAGGAACACGAAGGAATCTTCATGAATGTTTGTTTTTTCATGACGTGTCATTTGGTAAATAATGACACTTTTAAGGCAAAGCTGATACTTTTAATGCAAGTTTTAATGCAACTTTCCATTGCATCAAAATGTCATTATTTGGTCCAATATTTGGTCATTATTTGGTCATTATTTGGTCCATTATTTGGTCCATTTTTTGGTCATTATTTGGTAATGTTATTAACAATAATGGATATTCTTGTGTTTATTATTTGGCCATTGTTTATCAAATATCATTTGGTATTTTTATTACCAAATAATTTTATTACCAATAATGTCATTGTCATTATATACCAATCACAATTATTATGGCATTTTATTATTTGGTAAATAATGACATTAAGATGTCATTATTTACCAAATAATGCAAAGTTGACACTTTTAATAAAACTTTTAGAGCAACTTTGCATTAAAAGGGCCATTATTTACCAAATATCACTTCATGACAACAGCTGTAAACATTCATGAAGACTCCTTCATGTTCATGACAGCGTTGTGTCAGTCTTATGCACACCCCTTCAAATAAATGTTACTAAATTTTGTCTCAAGAGGAAATGTATAAAAGAACAGGAAACAGATAATATGATTTCAGATATCAAGCAGGCAACAAACAGCTCATCTATGGAGCATTACCCATTGCTTTTTTTTTTTTTTTTTTTAGCAGTTAACCTGGAAAATGCATGAGGACCGCAAGAGTTTCCTGTGGTATCGTTGTGCTCTATGATCAACACACATCATAGATCATAAGGGACTTATGTTCGTCCTGACATAAGTCCCTTTGTCACAGCTGGGGGTGGGCAGACATCTGGACTGCATCAGCAGGCTGTAAATCCTGGGATTGCTGCTGATGTGTGACGTTGCCGAATGAGTTTCCCAGCAAACGCTGTCCTCGTTAATCTGCTCGTTAAGAGCGTGTGAAATGCTGCGCAACGGACCCAAAATTCACCGCAACAACACAAAATATTACCAAGTATTTTTGGTCCAGTTTCTACTGCTAATATCTTATTATACTTTAACATTTCAGTAACATTTCATCAAGATATAGATATTTGTTTTAGGTCAATAATTTCTTAAAAGTACTAGTTCCATTGGCAGGTTATTTCACTTATAAAATGGGGAAAAAAAATCCTGTTATAAACAAAACAATCTGAACTTTTCTATCAAAATTAAGGAATTATTGACTCATAAGCTGGAAAGAAGTTACTTGTAAGTTAGTTTTATCTTATTCCATGTGTTTTAAAATATTTGCACTAGAAGGTAGACCAAAAATACTTGGTAAGATTTAGATTTTTTGCAGTGTATTTGTGATTTTATTGCTTATTTCCAGGTGTGTGGGCTTTTATTTTGGTAACTGTGCATCATTTTTCCCAGATGTGCGAGTGGATCCACATAGTTTGCGGACGTAATTGTTTGAAATGCAATTCAAAACAATATTCCTTTAAATAAGAGAAACAAAAGCAGGATTTATATCTCTCTCTTCCTCCCATTGGACAAATATTTGCTGCTGAAAGAGAAGAAGCAGCTGGTGAAAGTATTTTTCCCACCATTCTGACTGATCTGGGGAATTTCGTAATTACATTTCCTCCTAAACTCAATTTCAGCTTCAAGTCTGGAAACTAAACACAACAAGCATAAAGAATGGTGTGTTTTTATTGTTGTTTTGCGTAGTAGTGTTGAAAAAGGCATGCAGTAATTTAAATTGCATCAATCTGGCAGCAACAAAGCCCTAAAGTGAGTGTTTTTTAGGAGTTTATGAATCATTTCCAAAGGTTGTTGTCATGCATTCATGTTTATGATGAAACATGAATGGCCCCCGGGCCGCATTTTGGACACCCCTGCCTTATATCTAGTAGATCTACTGGTGGTTTGGTTATACTGGAGTGGAAGCAACATGGCGGCTGCCTTCATGTATCTTTTGACAGTAACAGAACCAGAACTTCGACTGCACAAAAGTCTAAAGTTCACCTTCATTTGTCAAACTCAGCAGAGGAAGGCAGAGCATATGGTGAACAGACGAGAAAAAGGAAAAAAAGAAAAGAGGGATGAAAACAGGACAAGTGCAGATGGAGTTCAGAGCGAGAATAAAGAAACGTGTCAGAAGAGCCTGAGGCAGCAGGAGAAACAGTGAGAGGACTGTCCTAGAGGTCAGAGGTCAGACTGACCACAATAACCCTGAGAGACAGAAAGCTTAACGTCTGGCTCCTCTGATCGCTTTACCCCTCAGTTCTCTACACATCAATTCAGAGAATGAAGATTGTTCTCCATCCGGTTACAACAAACACTGATCGTCACCATACAACACAGGAACCTCTGGAGACACAGCGCAACTTTTAACGGTTGTAAGATTTCTCCTTTGTCTTTGGTGAAAGACTAAGAGCCATTTCTCGTGCTAGCGCTAGGCTAGCATGTCTGTTTTGGTTGTATTTACCCAGAATGCCCTGTGCTGTAGTCCACTTCCTGCTTTTGGAGCGATCGCCAGTCCACTTTGCGTTCACATATGAATTCAAACAGATTTCACTTCAACCGAACCAAACCGAACCTAGTAGGCAGACAGACATCCATCCAACCATCCAACATATACCATTCATCCAACCAACCATCCATCCATCATATACCATCCATCCATCCTATACCATCCAACCAACCGTCCATCCATCCAACATATACCATCCATCCATCCATCCATCCATCATATACCATACATCCAATCATCCATCCATCCATCATATACCATTCATCCATCCATCCATCATATACCATTCATCCAACCATCCATCCATCGATGGATATACCATGACATACCATCCATCCATCCATCCTTACTTCCCTCTCTCCCTCCCCACAATCTTTTCTTCTGGGATTTATGGGTCTTTGACCCAAAACTTATTTTCTTCCACATCATCAGGAGGAATAATCGATCGATCAGTCTCTGTTTTTTTCTTCCTAAGGTCAATCCTTTAACCCATCCTGCCTTTATTTAATCAGTCCTTACATCAAACTTTACATTTTTCTGGACTGGTTTCCATTTGGACTCTTAACCCCATCACTCAGAAACCCATCAGCGACCCGTCTGTCGATCCATTAATCTAATTTCATCATCCATCCATCATTTTGATTCATTTATCCTCAGCAGGTTTATTCACTAACAATCAACCTGCTGCCATCCATCCATTAAATAAATACTACAGTCAGCATCTTTAGATTACCCACTGTCACAACTCAACACAAAAAATATGCAACATACTCTAAAACAGGGGTGTCCAAAGTGCGGATCAAGGGCCATCTGTGGCCCTCGTACTGATTTTGTGCGGTCCTCAACTGCAAAACAAAAATAATTCTAATTTGGTCCAGAGATGCAGATGAGAAGATTTTAATTTGTAATCAGGGTAAAAACTTTTACCAATATAATTTTTTACTGAAAAATGTATCAAAAAATAAAAAAAAACTTTCTGAATTTCAAATGTCAAATTTTCTTTTGAAACTTTTCAAGAATTTCAAAACAAATCACAAAATTTCAGAGTTTTTGGTGGAAATGTACTCATTTTTTTATATCTACAATGGCTGTCGTAAAGATCAGCCATTGTAGATATTCATCAACCATCTTAACATTTTTGAGGAAAATGTTTAAAAAAAAATGTAAAAAGTAAAAATATCTGGTCAACAATGTTCAGAAATAGTTTAAAATCTGATCCGTTTTTATTCTAAATACGTAATGAAACTTTGACCAAAGAAAAGATTTCGGGTTTTGGATCTACAATAAATAAATATCCAGCTACTTTATTTTCATGATTTTAGTTGTTGTGTTATTTTTCAGTCTACAATTTTGGCAAAAAGTGGCCATAAGTTTGTACATCCCAGCTGTAAATGGACAAATAAAACTACGTCCAGCTTCCATTACGCCAGCAGAGACAGGCTGTGAAGATGTGTGCATGCAAACATCCTGGCCTGTTTCCAGTTCATGTGACGCTTCAAGACGTCGGCTGGTCTTGTGACTTTGTCTCAGCTCCAGGAAACGGTTTCAGGAAGGAGTGACTGGATCCCATTACACTCTTACACAGATGATATCAGATGATGTGTGTGAGGGAATTTTCCTCGAGCAATAAAAGCTTGAATTAACGTCACACAACTAGCAATACAGCCAGGATTAAAGTGATAGTTCTGATAAGAAGGAATTGGTTGATTTAGCTTTAAATTTCCCTCCTGGTGCCTGAATCTGAATGTGCAGAGTGTGCAGACTCTCTCTCGCTGTGCGAACACCAAGCATACTGTAAGTGACAGGAACGTTGAGCTGCCAGGAAGCGAGAGCCTGAGAGAGAGTTGAGCTGCAGCCGTGTGGGAGGGAAACGGTTCGGCCAACTCCGAAAGAGAGACGTCCCAAAATTATCCGGGCCGCCGACGCATGTTCCCCCCGCCCGTAACTCGGCTTGGATTTTTCCCGCTCTCTGCAGGGATTTGCTTCGACAGCTATTTCCGTGGCGGACGTGAAATAGCCGTCGCTCCGGAAACGAAATTATATCTGCCCTTGAAAGACTACAACAGATTTAGACATTATAATTTATAATGTTCTACAATCCAAAATATGGAACATTATCCAGTTTTCTACCGTTTGCGTTTTATGTTGTTCGTGTTTCTTGTTTTAAATAATTTTGGGGGGGAAGAGGGAACATGAAGAGAGGAAACAGTTTTAGCCCACTTCAAAATAAGAGCATGAATATAAACTACTTAAAGACTTCTGAACAGTCAAGTGTTCAACTTTAAAAGTTTACAAAACAGCCAAGGAAATCGGCGCTTTAGTAAAAATTAACTTAGGTTTTCAAAGCTAGCAAACGTGCTGAGTTAAAAATTAGCTCCACCTATTCAACAATGTTTACGTATCACATTCTATTCATCTAAGATCTACCATTAATTCATGAAAACTCTCAAATATTTTAGCAACAAATGTCAAGAAATCCTGTTTTTAATGTTGCAAATTGACAACGGCTGAATTAAAGGTCAGTTTTTCTAACGCTGAACGTCGAAGTGTCACTCTGACAATAAAAATTAATTGAATACTCAAACCAAAACATTGTCCAAGCAGCGTTGTAGGAACAAATGGTAATAATTTAACAGCTAAAGTAACTGAAGAAAGCCGTGTGACTAACACACTGAACGCAGATGCAGCCTGGAGGAGACAGACACTGGCTTTGAATAAAACTAAAACCACTCTGATCCAAAATGATAACAGCTGCTTTGGGATGACTGATCGTAATCCGTTTATGAGGCTTTGAAGGGAAAATGTCAAACTTTGTTGTTTTCTCTAATTAAGGCCGTGGTTTTTTTCCCCCAACCTGCCGACAGAAACAAAAACATTTTCAGTGTAATAAACATGGTATTTTGGCCCTTTTTGAATAAAATACCCAATTAATGTATTGTTTATCTTGGAGAAAATCCTTAATATTTTGCTGCTTTGGGAACTATTTGGTTAGATTTTTGTGTTTGATAAAGAATTTGAGCATTTCTTGCTAACATGTAAGGTGGTGTTGATAGTTTTTCACAGTTTCTGAAGGTGTTTAATTAAAATTTTCCCATTTTTATTTGGGTAACTGACCATTTTTAAGTTAGGTCTGCCATATAAACCATACAAACATAAAATGTTCAATAAAACCAAAGCAATTTGGTTGGATGTAAAACTAAACGTCACAATGAATCAATTTAATAATAAATTAAAGTAAGCTTGATTATTTCCTTCCATCCATTTTCTGTTCACCCTTGTCCCTTAATGGGGTCGGAGGGTTGCTGGTGCCCATCTCCAGCTACGTTCCGGGTGAGAGGTGGGGTACACCCTGGACAGGTCACCAGTCTGTCGCAGGGCAACACAGAGACATACAGGACAAACAACCATGCACTCACTCACTCAATTAACCTGACAGTCATGTTTTTGGACTGTGGGAGGAAGCCGGAGTACCCGGAGAGAACCCACGCATGCACAGGGAGAA